>WKLE02003656.1:6464-18479 GCA_014885115.2 Asterionellopsis glacialis
AGAATGATACGATGTATCTAAGCATGATACAACACGAGAATCTTGCAGTTCCACATCCCATACCTTGATATTGTTGTCCCAACTTCCTGTAATGATACTGTTTGGATTTTGTTGTGACAATGAATCATTCCCCCATGACAAATTTCCTGTCTTACTTTTCTTCACTCGTTGCTGCTGCATGCACGGCAGCTGTAACTTCGCTTGCCGTTGCCCACTTGATGTTGGAAGTTAACTGCAACCTTCCAAAAGCTTTGTCAAGCTCATAAGCGGTAGCTGGCGTTCCGGCAACAAAAGTGTGCATGCCGAGGCAGACCACACGTGGCTCCCCCGACTCACGGGCCTCATCAGCAAGCTGGAGAATATGACTTTCTAATGCAGCCGCATACTCTCTTGGAGACAAGTTTCTCGTGAGGACGAGAGAGAAATCATTTGTTTCCATTGAATATGGCAGACACACTACATCTGGCGAACGTTCCTCAGTCTTAATTGTCGCATCAGAGCTTTTATCCTTTACTACAAGGCCAAAAGGCACGTCATCGTCCACAAAATCTAACAACGTCTGAATGCCGGCATCTGCCAATAAACTCGACGTTTGTGTAGTAACAGAAAACCCTGGCGTTAACCACGTGGTCGTCTTTTTGCCCCCAAAGGCTGCATCCAAACGATCCAGGCAGGTGGATATTGCTTTTTTTTCCTCTTCGATGGAAAGCCCCACATGACCTCCATTCGAATTGTTTGCACCATGAGCCCCTATTTCCCATCCTGCCTCTTTCCTGTAAGTACGAAGCTGATTCATAACCGCTGGCGTATCAACAAGATCACTGCTCACTACAGCCGTGCATGGAATGTTGTGTTTACGCAGCAAAGTTGCCATGCGTGGCAATCCCCGCCGATTGCCGTAATCACGCCAGCCCTTGTTCGCCACCTCTGGCTGAGTCTTGTTCAAGTGCGGCTGTACACTTGGCCCAAATGTGTTGGGATCAAATGACTCGACATTCAGGACAGGGACAACCCACACACAACCGTTGGTATGATTGTTGTTCCTGCCCCAGGTCCCAACCTCGACCCGTTTCACACAATCACCATAAGTACCTACTTTGGAAGTTTCTTTAGTTTGTACCTCCGTTGCAAGCCTATTCGCAGAGTCTATCAGTCCCAGCTTCTCAACAAATGGTCTTGGATCTGGGAATCTCAGTATGACATCATCATAAATATCTGTATTTTTAATCTTGCAGCGTAGATAAGAGGTTAGGAAACGTGAGAAAAATGATAATAGAAAGATTGATGACTAGTTAAGACTATACATAAATGCATATTCTCACTCACCTTGTAACAATCACCAAAGTCCATTGGACCAGCCTCTTCCATACTGGCAAGGGCTTCAACAACCTCAGTCGTGTTGATGATGAATGTTGTGAGTGGCGGTCCCACAGAAACGGGGAAGTCATGCCATGTCCCCTTTTTAATGATGATGCCACACCCGCCTGGAATAATATATGCTTTAATCCGGTTGAAGTCAGGAAATAGGCGCTGCCCCTCGGTCAAGTCATCACGATCATGCGTTGGTTCACCCAAAACAAAAAGGCCTGGGGTACTCCCCACGCACATGAATCCCTGCGTCATCTCCATGTGCCGTTCCAACCACTACAAAATTAAATAAGAAAAATGTTAAGCAAGACTTGAAGACTGCAAACGGATGGAGCGATTCAAAGAAATAATGACTAAACTTACCGACACGCGGTTGTCGTCGCGCCACTTGATGCGAGCTTGTCGAACGCACGGTTGATCCTTCCAGTCTGCGTGCTCAAAATTTGCCCCTTCGGCGACTGTATCATAGAATGGGATGCTACAGTATTGGATAGAAAGTGTGTCAGATATAGTATAAGACTTTTCCCTTCCTTTGTGTGTATATATGAGGAAAACATTTTTTTTCTTTATCATCATCTGATTTGCTCTCATACGACATGACACTCTCGATCTCACCTAATTTCATCCTCTTGTTTGATGACATCGTCATCGTCTGTAATCATCCATCCTACATTCTTGGTGTTCTCTTTCGTAGCCACCACTAGTTCCAGAAAATGATCGGGTGGTTCTTCGGCGTCTTCGGAATCCTCGCTGCTTGTGTCATCATATGCTGCCTCGAGTTCTTCGGCCTGTATGAATGAAAATATTCCACAACGCATATTATTATTACCGTACATTTAGGTACATTACACGGATGTTTGTGCAACGGTTTGCACATCACTCATACTGTAAGCAGGACTTGAGACTTACCAGAGCTCTATAATCGAAATCCATCCCTCCCAAACGGCATTGGGTAATCACTTGGGATGCACTACTGTGTCTTTGCCCATTACTCCGCAAATCAACAACATCTGTTCCTGTTTCTCGACTGAACGATATCCTGTTGGAGGGTCGCCTTTCACTCGTTGCCATGGCAGCTCCTAGCTTGTAGCTGCTCATTCGTCTCTGTGAATTTGGGTCACTTGCCATCTTGAGAGGTTATTGCTCGAGTTGCGCAACTTGGTGAAGACAAAACTTGTGGTCTCGTCGCAGTAAGACCAAACCTTTATTGGTACCTAGAGAGTGCCTGTAGATTCTACTGTCCTCAGCTGAGGACAAATCCTTGGCACTTAGACAACTAGCCTACTTGAACCACTTGACAGAAGATCTGATTGTTTTTGATTACACAGTATGTACGCTAAATTGAGAAAGAATTATTATACCAGGTATGCTACCTGGGTATCTGGTACGGTACAGTCAGTATGGGAAAGGTACCTGTAGATTACACTGCAGTAGAAATGGAACAAAAAAAAGATGCACGATAATCGAAATTTTCGGTAATTAACACAGGAATATAAGGTACGAGTACAGGTAGTTCTACAGTAACTCAGACAAAAAACAACTGGTACCTTGGTACAAGGTTTAGTAAAGAATAAACAGTATTACAGTACCTGTACCAGGTACCCGGTATTCATTATAATTGGTCCTCGTTTATCGTATCGAATCTACCTCTATCTACATTCTACCTGGTACCATGTAGAGGACCTACCGTACCTGGTACAGGTACGTACTAAGCTATAAATTCCTTGGGTACAGGTAATGACTTAGTCATTGTTGTACCAGGTACATCACAAATTCGGCTTTTTCCGGGCAAATGATTACCTTCCCTTTCCCGGAACGGAACCCTGCCGGGTCGACAAATTACGTACCTGTGGGCGCTCTTTTTTTGTGGAACAGAGGGCCGTACCAGGTAACCTCATTTCTCTCTTCTCTAGAGAGTCTCGATTAAAACGTACGAGCGAATGGCCTGTGACATCCCTCGCAAACAAATATGACAGCTCTCGACACACACCAAACTTTCGACAACTGTTTGAGTCATAACATCATATATACTTAGATATTACACCAACGATTCCTTCTTCCTCTAGCACTCATGATTCTCGTCTGCTTCCCTTGGGCCGCGGGCTCCTCCGTCATCTATGCACCTTGGCATAATCATCCGGCTCTCAAGGCGGTGTTTACTTCCATCATCTCCGTTGACTACCCTGGACGTGCCAGCCGATCCGATGAGAAACCCATTGAGCGTATCGCTCCATTGGTTCAAAGCATTCTCAACAAGTACAAATGCTTTGATCAAAGCAACAAAGAGCCAATTGTTCTCTTCGGTCATTCTTTTGGCGCTATTGTTGCTTTTGAGGTAGCTCGTCATCTCGAAGAACGTGGCATGCAGCCCAGGGCGGTGTTTGTTTCTGCCTCCGTGCCACCAAGCAAGACGCCGCTGGTCGAGACAGCCGTGTCCAAGTTGAGCGTTGACGAAATCTGCGACTATTTTGCATCAAAGGGCAATCCTGTGAGTGACGTTTTGCGCAGTACACCCGAGTTCATGGATATCTTTGTCCGAAATGTGAGGGTTGATTACACGTGCCTTGAGACGTACCCCAAATCGGAGTCAAAGTTGAATGCTCCTTTGATTGTTGTTGGGGGAGGTCTCGATGAAGGTGTCTCCGTGGAAGACTTGAAGAATTGGAACATTCATGCCTATCAGGCAGAGACAAAGACACAGGAAGAATCCTTTACCCTCAACCACACCGTGGGCAGCAAAACAGGAGTTTCTTTGAAGATTGATGATTCTTCCGCTGCCAAAAATGTGGATGCTCGTGACACTGGGCAAGTACTGATGACAAAAGTGTTTCATAGCCATGGCCACTTCTACCTCAACGACGAAACTATCAAGTCTGATCTTGCTGACTTCATTTCCGAAACTGTATCATCACTCGGCACCAAAGTTTTAGCAAAAGAGGATTTTGAGGAGGAAGAAGCCGAGACCCTGGAGCATATCCGTGCTGCTTTCGCCAAAGCTCTTGGGAATATTTCCGGCAAAATTTCACCAGATGCTCACTTCTTTAATGAGCTGGGAGGGACTAGTTTAGATACTATGATTCTCACAGCCCATCTCCAAGGAACTGTTGGGTTGAGAGTGACTCAGAATGAAATCATACTCCATCCAACACTGAACTCCCTTACTGAGCGCATCATCGATCTGAAGAAGCTGTCGTTAAATGCTCCTACTTTGGATCCGATTGAGTCAGATGGACGTTGGTATCCAGCTTCTCCAGGGCAAGAACAGATGGTAGCACTGTTCGAAACGGCACCCACCATGTACAACATGCCTACGACAGTCGAATTCCATGGCCATGTTGACGCTGAAATGTTGCAAAAGGCTATGGAGCACGTGACAAAGCAACAGGAAGGGTTGAGAACTGTGGTAAAGGTTGATATGGTAAGTTGAAATGGCATCGCTTAGATGCAATGTAATTTCAAAATCTTTTCTAACAGTGAGCAATGTGATTATTTCCTTCTCAGGTGACGCAGAAAGTTATGCAGAAGGTATTGCATGTGGATCAAGCAAGAGACTGCTTTGAATTTGTTCTGATCCAGGCACTCAACAACGATGCTGCAAGAATGATTATCGAGAGAGAAAGTGGCTTTGTTTTTGATTTGGGTAAGCCTCCTGTATTCAGGGCGGTGCTTGTGAAGACGCCCTCTAGTTATCTCTTACTTCTCAATCAGCATCACGTTGGAGCTGATGGATGGTCAAGGACACAGTATAGAAGTCAAATATTGAAAGCATACTTAGCCTTGACGCGTGGAGAAAAACCCGAAACAGTCCCAAGTCATCCGTCATATGTCGATTGGACGATGTATACCCGCCGTCTTCTTTTTGATCATGGACAAAAGGAGAAACAATTGGCGTATTGGAAAGACAAACTAGCTGATTTGCCTGTGTTGGACTTACCTCTTGATCACAGCCGACCAATGGTATTGAGCAGTCGTGGGGCACGCATACCCGTCACTATTTCGACAGAACTTACCAGCAAGTTCTCTAGTTTGATGGCCAAGGCAAACGCAAACTTATTCGTGGGCCTGCTGTCACTGTACATGACGTTATTGAACGCTTGGGGTGGAGGTGAAAAGTTCTCAATCGGAGTTGCCATAGCTAACCGGCAACACGAAGGGCTTGATAAGTTGGTTGGTTACATGGCCAACGAAGTTGCCATTGTCGGAGACTTCTCTCAAGACCCTAATTTTGTTGACATATTGAGTCAGATCCGTAAGAATGTTCTTGAAGCGATGGGGAATGCTGACGTTCCCTTTCATGAGGTCTGCGAAGAGATAAAAGTTGAGAGGAGTAGTAGCCGCACATCAGTCTTCCAAGCAATGTTTGCGTTGCAAGAGGCCGAATGGCACAGCTTGGATGACATCTCTCCTAAAAGCGAAGAGGATGGTGTCAGCTTCAACCTCAAACAATATAACCATCATACGTCCAAGTTTGAAGTCCATTTGCAGCTTCGACATGATGGAAAGGGAGGACTTGAAGGAGATTTTCATGTGGCCACGGATTTGTTCTTGTTCGAAACAGGCGAGCGTATGATTGAGGCGTTCATTAAATTGATGCAGGCATGTGTCGACGAGCCCGAGCTGTCAGTTACCCAGTAAGTCTTGTTATCTGTTCATTGTTTGTCTCGTTTACATTCATTCAATCTTTTCTTACGCTTAACATTTACACCATGCCACTTTTGTGTTCTAGACATGATATTAGACCTAAGAAAGACAGAGAGATCATCGATCGGGTCAATAACACTAGCATACTTTTCAATGAGATTAGGTGAGGTATACGTACCGTGTAGACATTTTAGAATGAGCATGTTCTGGATTCTTATTCATATACTCGTCTTTGTCACTTGCATGCATAGTCTTTGGGACAGGATTGAGAGTATCTCTGGAGACAATACAGCGTTTAAGATCCACGGGGATGAAATAAATGAAGTGTCTTACAACGAGCTCAGAGAGAAGTCAAAGAAAGTTGCGCACTTTCTTGCAAATCTCAGAGACACTTTCAACACACAGTGCGTGGGCATTCTCGTTAGGAATTCAGCGGAAGGGATCATGATGATTCTTGGAACAAATTTAGCAGGGATGACATCCGTCATCTTAGATATTGACAAGACTCCGATCAATCGTATTGACATGATCTTGAAGGATGCCAACGTTCGCACGGTTCTTGTCATGGATAAAGAGGATGTCTTGGTAGGGTCTTTGTGCAACGACTTCTCAATATTTACTTGGATGGATGCGTTGAATGAAGAACAAACTGAAGGACGTGTTATCTACCCACGCAGTGAGGATCATCCATTTGCAATCTATTATACAAGGTGAGTCATCTTTCTTTCGACACCATCACTTTTCTGCAAAGTAAAATCTTACCTAAATTTCTTCTCTATCTTTAGTGGCACAACTGGGTTGCCTAAAGGAGTTGTGATTGAACAACGTAATGTGACCAATCTTTGGAATTGGTGGCTGGATTACTTCTCGCTCTGTGAGGATGACCGTTGTATGCTGTTCTCGTCATTATCCTTCATCATGAGTATACGACAATGGCTTCCTCCACTTATTATTGGTGCCTCAGTTACCATCCCTAGGAGTGCCTTGGAGTTTGAATCGGCTATTGTTGAATGTGGAGTGAACAAGCTTGTTTGCACCCCTTCGGCTTTAGCCGCTCTCGATATTGATAAGGCTGGCCAGCATATTAAAGAGATCCAGGTAGCAGGCGAGCCTCCTCAGAAGAAGACATTGGAGTTGTGGAGTAAAAGGGTGGAGAAGCTTCACATTGGGCGTAAGTGGAACATATGCATTCTCCTGTTGCTGTTGTTGTTGTTGCATACGGATCGGTGACCTTTCCTCTAACCCGCCATCATCTTCCACTCTCTTATATCTTAGTGGGTCCGACAGAGCTGTGTGCACACGCACTTTGTGGCCAATTTGATGGTGATAAGATATCTATCGGTTTGCCAGCAGCTAATGTACGGGCATACGTGGTCAATAAGCATGGTAATCAGATTCCGAACAACTGTGTTGGCGAACTGTGGGTCGCTGGAGATAATGTGGCTAATGGTTACTTGAATCGCGATGCCGAAAACAAGAAACATTTCTCCACAGATGCATTTGTCGGCGATGGCCGGGGTCTCTACAAGACAGGTGATTTGTGTAAGAGATTAGCAGATGGGAGGATTCAGTTCATTGGAAGGAGAGACAAACAAATCAAGCTTAATGGATACAGGTGAGGCTACCACATTTGCATTTCCTCGTCCTCGGACCATCTCTATCCTTTGCTCACTTCACTTTACTCTTATTGACCTGGCAACAGAATTGAAATCGGTGACATCCAAAATGCGATGCCCCCTAGCGTCAAAAATTCATTGGTCATGATCTATAATGGTCAGCTTGTTGCTTTCGTTATGCCTAAAGTGAAAACGACCTCAGTTACACGCGCGCTGGAAAACAAACTACCAACTTATATGGTCCCATCTCGAATTCTTTCTGTTGAGAAATTTCCTCTCAACAAGAACCGAAAGGTGGATACGGATTCTCTCCTAAAACTCATTCAGAGCGACACAACTCATTCCGCTGATAATGAGTGCAGCACAACCGAAACTCACGTTGAAAAAGTGATGAAGATGGTCTGGTCTGAAGTCCTCCGAGTCAGCCCTGCAGATCTAAGCAGAAGTGATAACTTCTTCAGTCGCGGGGGCACCTCTTTAACGGCAGTGATCATGGCTAGAAAGCTGGCTCAAATGTTATCAACGGATGTTAGCGTTCAAGGTAAGACTTTTTTCAAGTGATTTGAATGTTTCATTTTCATGCAAATGTTTTCGATTTCGACTCAGCGCCGACCATCACGTATCACGTACCTCAGATGTATTCACCTACCAGACGATCGCTAGCTTTTCTGAGCATCTGGAGTCGGTATCAGACAATATTTTTGATGGTACTCCAGCCCCTCTCCGCTTTTTGGATAGTGGCTACCATGTTATCAACAATAAACTCTTTGCTTTGCTCCAGATTATTGGACTGATGGTAATGACAATAATCGTGGCGGTCCCGCTAATTGCAACCACCTTTGTGAGTGTCAGGTCAATCATTTGGTTCGGGCTCCCTGGTATCTTGCTATTCCCGCCCTTCGTTATGGTTGGTTGCATTGTACACATGGGATTAGTGCTCCTTACTAAGTGGGGGGTCATGGGAAGATTCGTTGAAGGAAAGGCAAAGACATTTACGTGGTATTTTTTGAAGTGGTGGCTCGTTCGGCGCGTCATTCATGTCTCATCTCTCTACACATGGGTATTTGACGAGACGCCATTGTCCAGTGTTTGGCTGAGGCTGCTAGGGGCAAAAATTGGTTCTGGGACAAGTTTTGAGCAACCTTACGTTCTTGAGCCTGACTTAGTTACAATCGGCGATGACTGTGTTCTCGAATTTGAAGCACAGCTATCAACCAGCGAGATAAAAGGAGGCGTAATCGAATTCCGTCGCATTAAAATCGCTGACAATGTCAAACTGGGTGTACGTTCGGTGCTATTGGGAGGCACAAACGTTGAGAGTGGATGTGAGGTGTTGCCCAAGGCCGCTTTGGATTGGACAACAAGTCCCAAAGCCAACAAGCTTCTTGGTGGTTCTCCTGCTAAAGTTGTCGGCGAAACATCTGGCAACGCATGGAGATTGAAAACAAGCAAAGCATTCGTGTGCTGGCAATTAGTTGGTGTGGTCTTGGTTCTTCTCCTGATGGCTATGGTTGCTTTTTTGGGTGTGTCAATAGGTGAGATATCAATTATTTCATTACCACGTCATCTTTCTCCTCACCTTGATAGCTTACGCGATCAATCCCACTCTCACACGCATTGATGTTGCATCTTCTGATGTCACAGGAATTGTTCTGAGTGACAAGTATGGTTCAATCGCTTTGATCGTATATTTGGGTGCACTCTTTAATACATTGTCATCCGTAATCTTCTTGCTGTTAGTAGCTTTTCTCTACCGAGCCATCCTTCCAAGATTGCAGCAAGGAAAAGTGTACTCCGGTTCATTTTTCTTGTGGAGGAAATGGTTGATGGACCGTCTCTTTCTGTCTCCAATGTTTCGCTTTGCGTCCGAGAGAACTGTAAGTTGTTTTCGTTTTGTTTCAATATGTTAGATTGTATTTGGCATTTGAAGGCTAATACAGTTTATTGTTGCTTGTGTTTGCGATCCGCAGCTGCAGACAAGCTCCACATTTCCTTGGTACCTGAAGTTGCTGGGAGCAAAAATAGGGGCAAAGGCGTGGATGAACCACCCTTACATCAGAGTAGGAGTCAACTTTCTTGACATTGGATCGGATATTCACATGGGGATGCTTAGCTACATGACAACCGCACGAATTGACGGAAACGGAGTTTCATTTTACCCAACGATTATATTCGATCATATCTCTTTTGGACAACGTTGTGTTGTGCTTTCGGGATCATGGATCGGGTCTAATTCTACTATCGGTGCAGAAACAATGATACCTCAAGATTTCGCATTAGACGAAGGAGGAACTACGTTTGGCTCCACAGCGGTAACATTTTGTAGTTCCATGTCGCACGCCGAACGGGTTCACCAGACACAGCAAAGTTCTCGAATGATAGAAGAGCACAGCCAGTACAGCCATCGCAGTGGGGTAAGGCTGACCGTCAAAGAGCTTGAAGATGAAGTAGGAAATGAAGAGACACCTGAGGGCGAAGACCAAAAAGAGCAGATCAGCCGCAGGCAAGATGTAGGAAATGAGATGTTTTGGACGTACGTCTTTGTCATGCTAACTCTGCAGGCATTGATTCCCCTTGCAATCGGTGCAAGTTATGCAATATTGTACTGGGCAGCAACCGTAGCAATTCCGAATCTCAGTTTTCAACTCATTATTCTGATTTCACCTCTGTTGTACATCACCGGGTCATTTATATTGATGATCGTTCTGAAGTTTGCGCAATCAATAGGGGGTGGTTTTACTGTCGGGACTTCGAAATTTTTTTCCTTCAAGTTCCTTTACTGGCACCTTCTCGCTGATATGATCTACTTCTGTACAAGTACTGTCCTATATCCAATGAGCGGGACGTTCATGTACTGTGCCTGGCTTCGTTTTATGGGTGCAAGAGTTGGCAAGTCTGTGTTCATTTCCCCTGAAAATGGCGGCTTCAGGGAGATCGACTTCATGAACATTGGAGACAACTGCGTGCTCATGACACCCAACATTCACGCTCATTACACCGATCACGGGCAGCTTCAGTTCTGTTCAATCATTCTTGAAGACAATGTGGAAATAAACTTTGGCGCGACGGTTATGCCACTGACTCAGTACCAAGAGAATTGTTGCCTTCGTCCTCATGCCGTTACGGTCAAAGGTCAAATATGCGAGAAGGGTCAAGAATATTTCGGTAATCCGTGCAAAGCGACAACCACTTCAGTTGAGTATGCTGCTATCTTGTTTCCAGGCCAAGGTAGTCAGTATCCCAATATGATGGACAAACTGAAGCACTTGCCTTATGTGCAGGAGCTACTGTCAACTGCTGAGGATGTATTTGACTGGAATTTGCTCGAGGAGGAAGACATTTCCAATACTCTTTATGCACAGCCTCTCATGTTTATTGCAGGTTTGTCGCACGCAGAGCAGATGAAGCAAACGCATCCTACAATGTTCACCAGGGTAAAAGCTGTCGCTGGATTCAGTCTTGGGGAAATCACTGCATTATGTTTCTCTGGTGCGATTACTGTCGTTGACGCCATAAGACTTATAAAGCTACGATCAGAAGCAATGGCGGCTTGTAACGGTGGAGCAATGTGCAATGTTAGGGGGCTTTCCCTCCGAGAAACGAAATTGCTCTGCCACAAGTCAGGCTGTGCCATTGCCAATATCATTTGCAATCACCAGGACAAGGATAAGTTTGAATACAACATTTTTGTTTGTGCAGGCACTGCCAAAGGGATAAATTCACTCGTGAGCACTGTTGAATCTAAGGGTGGTAAGGCGAAGCAGCTGAGAGTATCAGGTGCTTTCCATTCCAAACACATGCTTGCCGCACAGCGACGTCTTGCAAAAGTTTTTGACAGTATCGATGTCACGCTTCCGGAAGATAAACTCATCTATTGCAATGTAACTGGGCGTCCTTACAAATCCGCGAAGGATATCAAGTACAATTTGAAACAACACATCACTAGCCCTGTGCTGTGGCATTCTACAGTCCAATCACTTGCCGAAGAAGAAGGAGTGACAACTTTTGTGGAGTGTGGCCCGATGAATGTTCTTTCTAAGACTGTTCAGGTAATACTGAAGGGTGCATCAGGGTCTGACGAGGAGAGTCAACAAAACAAAATTACAATTTTGCACAGTGATGATTAGAACTCACCTGAAGTTGGATGATGGGGACATTTGGGCCAGCCGCCAGCACCACATCTCAACACCATTCGTATCAAGCGCCGTCGACGTTGGTCCCTTGCTTGATGCACCAGCTCCTTCGACAATATTGATGACATCATATTTTAACCCTTTGACCACCAAAATTGTCTCACTTCAATATATCGAATTGAGATTTTGCCTAAGTAATTATTTTTCTCGATTTTTTTATTGATGTAACGACCAAGCATGCACACCCGCGTTTTTTT
>WKLE02003659.1:0-58728 GCA_014885115.2 Asterionellopsis glacialis
GTCACCCACATGGCATGACACGACTGTCACAAGACCGATTATTTCATTAGCGCTCGGTAGTTTAATAACGGTTTAGAGTTTATTATTATTTTGGTAGAGTATAACTTGGATTCATCATCTGATGTGCTCAATAGTTCGTCATTGTATGTCATGGTTAATCTTAACCAAAGTTATACATCCAAGTCAGACCGTCGGTCCCTTGCGGTCCTGTCTATTATCTGATACTGTATTGCGGACTTTTGAAATTTCAGATGAGGTCTGACCGCCACCGCGGGAAAGAAAGGTGTCGCGGATCTCTTGGTTGGACACTTTCGAACTTCTTTCAAATGCGACGGGCTTTTGAGCTTGTGCGAAAATTTCGTTCCGTTGAATCTTCCAGTGTCATGACCATGTCCTCTTGTTGTTACCCTGTTGTACAGTAAGTTAAAAGTGCGGCAAAGTTATGAAACTCAACAATGAATGATATAACAAGTTTTACAGGAAACAAAAACGACGAGAAGGAAGATATATTCCAAAAACAATTCGAAGAAATCATCGATTGTTTATCGAATTTAAATGACAACGGAAGTCGAGACCCCAAAAAATTGGATGACATCGATTGGAACAATGTCAAACGCATTTGGAGCAATAGCAGTAAGAGCATAGAAATATGTCAATGTACCGACAATGATGGAGATTGTCTTTTGATATATCTTATTGTTACACAGGCATCCTTGGACTTGGTTGACTCCGTTCTCGGAGTTTGGCCGGAAGCAGCTAAGAAACAATGGAGTCAGGGTATGAACGCCCTCCACAATGCATTAGACTGGAAATCCCCAATGGAAATCATTCAGTCTCTTTTAAATATGTATCCGGATGCCACAAAAGAAAAGAGTGAAATTGGTCGAACACCCTTGCATTTTGGAATTTCACGTGGTGCCTCTTTGGAAATTATTCAAAAGTTGCTTGATGTATATCCGAACGCTTGTATGGAAAAGGATGTCAACGGAGAGACACCTTTGTATTATGCAATGAAATGTGGATCATCCTTGGAAATCATTCAGCTTTTACTAGATGCATGTCCTGCTGCTGCCAAAGAGAGGGACAATGATGGTGATACTCCTTTGCACTTTGCAGCAGCAAATTCGTGTCCAATTGATATTACTAAAGCATTGATCCAGGCATATCCTGAAGCCGCTAGAATGAAAAGCAACGATGGGTTTACTCCATTGCATGGTGCATGCGGCATTGGAGTACCGCTGGATCTTCTTCAACTGTTACTAGACAAGTGCCCAAACAATACTAAAGAAAAGGATAACTTTGGTTGGATTCCCTTGCATTGGGCAATAAAAAGAGATGCTACTATTGAAAATGTAAAAGCTTTGCTCAATGTGTACCCTGAAGGTGCCAAGGTGAAAGATAAATATGGTCAGACTGCATTATTTTATGGAATGGAAATTGATGCGAATTCCGATGCTGTCCAAGCCATATTGGAGGTATTCCCCGACTGTGCGAAAGAGAAGGTTGCGATTGAAAAATCATACGAACTTTATGATATCTTCACCTTTTTACGCGATGATCGGTACAGAACTATCAAGGAGGATGTTGATTGGGATCAGGTACGAAGCATGCTACAAGGCATTGAGAAGGAAGACCCAGATTTGATTAAATTAGTCGCGAGCTATCCAGATAGTAAAGGAGGAAGGCGCGCCCACAGAACTCTTTTAGGCTGGTGTTTACTAGGTGGAGCTCCAGTTGATATTATCAATATCATCCTTGATGCCTACCCTGATGCAGTACAAAGGGCAGATAGAAGCGGTAAGACACCCATATATTGTGGCACAACACAGCAATCCATCCCTGTAAACCCTCTGGATAGGTCGAAAGCTAACCTCGATGGGTACTTTAACGGTGCCGTTACAGCTCTGCAACGTCTGAGAAAAGGTTTACGAGATGGTCGAATTTTTCACGAGCTATGCCACGGTCGCTACGAGGATGAAAATGGCCTTACGGATAAATCCCTAAACTGCTTTTTCTGGATATTGAGCAATACTCCTCCTTCGGGGGAAAATGATGTACCCCTTCTGGATTTGAACGATGAACCTATTCCAGGGTGGACTGTACTAGAAATTTTAGTTGATGCCGATAATGAGGACGCATCTGAGATTTTCTTTCAAGTTGAAAAGCAATTGAAAGCATCCAGTGATGCAAACATTTTAGTTTCAATCACTCATAGGACTTATTTTATTGAACTTGCATCGTTTCAGTCAATCGCCGCTGTGAGAGAAGAAACCTGGGAAGAGATTGCTGAGAGAGCCAGGTTATCCAACGTCGAAAAGCTTAGGCAATGGGGTGAAAAATATGGTCGTTTTCTTAGCAAGTACAAAATTGATCCAAAAGAAGACCCGAAACACATATCAGATACTTGTGTTGTTGTGATTGGCAGTGAACTGTGCACAGATGCGGAGTCCGGAAGATCCCATGAAGTCAAGGTGGCGTTGAAGTTTATGACAGATGATGGCGCTTTCGGCAGAGAGCTTAGAAATCGTGCAACGATCCCTGATCAGAAAGAACAACAACGTGTGATAGGCATCAATGCCGCATTTACATGCAAACAGAAAAGTGAGATCGATTTTGAAGGATATGCAGCTCGAAGTATCCAGGGCGAGCAAGATATGCATACTGAACTTAGTCGATACACAAAAATCAAGTTACGACAAAGTAACCCTGAACGAGATCAAACAAGTCAACTTCAACACCTCTTGGTTATGGAATGTGGAGCAGGTAAAGACCTAAGCGATGTCCTTTCTCATCAAAACATTGCAGGAAAAGATCTTCTCATGATATCTGTTGTTGCTGAAAATATTGCAACATGTCTCAAGTATTTGAACGAGGAAATAGGAATTATGCACGGAGACGTAAAATCTCGCAATTTTGTACCTTTAGGGCTAGGGAAAGGCTACACTGCTATCGATCTTGATAATTCAGCCTTTATTGGCGTAGGAAAGGCAGGTCAGAAAAGAACCAGCTCAGGATATCTCCCCCCGGAACAAGCTGCCGTCGAATACTACCGACGAGTGGTTCAAGAAGGGAACACGGGGAAAAGTCAAGCTATCAAAACGATAGACAAAGAGATTGCAAAGCTGAATCACGAATGTGAAAAAGTGATGGCAGACCAAGCACTAAAACCAAAAGAAAAAATAGAGAAATCTTTTTCGCTATATAAGCAGATTGACGACGCCAACGAGAAAAAGAAACAACTGCACGACCCTACCTCTTATAACGCGCAAGAGCTAGTCCGATTGAAAATGAAAGAACTTGAAGTTGAATATGATGCTGTTAGGAAAGACCGTTCGCTTGGACGGGCAGATCAACGTGAAAAACTGCGTTCGTTGGACAAGGATATCGAGAATACTAGGGAATTCTTGTCACAATCACAAAGGCCAACTAAGCCAGTTGCGGTAATGGCATCCGCAAGTTATGATATGTGGTGTTTTGGTGTCTTGTTATATCATTTATGTACTGGGAAAGCTCTTTTCCATATGAATGATCGTGAAGATGTAGATACTCAAGAACTTAAGAATATTGTGGATTGGAACGAAATAAGCTTAAACGAAAAACTTTCTCGTCTGCCCAAACAAAATGTAATGTGGGGTATGATACCGCTGATCAGAAAATTACTGCAACCCAACCCCTACGACAGACCCAATAGTTGGGGGGAGATCATTAGTGATATTCAGGAGTTTGGCAAGTCAACACAGCTTGTCAATATCGAAAAAACCGCCGAAGAAATTCGAATGTACCAGCAGCAGGTTTTGAAACGAGTCGAAGAAATTCCTAAAATAATGGTGCAGCTACAAAATGTCAAATGTCCATACATGTTCGACTTTCTCACTGAAAATAGGTTCAGGGAGATGAAACGAAGCTATCAGTTAAAAAACCAAGAAAGCGAAACGGTGTCGGTTTCTAAAGGATTTGACATGGCTTTGGACCGAGCAAAAAGGGTATATCAGTCATGCGTTGAATTTGCCGATTCCTTTTCGGAAGATTTTGGGAATGCCGTATACAGTGCTGGTGATTGCCTCCCCCGTTCCAAGACGCAGGTCCTTTACCTACGACTTTTATGCGGATGGACCTTGAAGCCTGTTGTTAGTTACAAAGTAGAAATACGAAGCTACTCGGAAACGGTTCAAAAGTTAGCTAAAATTAGTGCAGACATGTGCCAAGCTGCTATGAGTGTTGCAATACTCTGGAATGCTGCAAGTGCGGTACCAAGGATGTTTGGATACCCTGTACCTGAAATCCCGGTGGACCAAGTAAATGACGCAAAAGACTTCCTTGAAAAGATCAATGAATCGTCACCAATTGACGAGCTGAAGAGTTACACAAAGAAGGGTTTGACATTGGAAGATTTAGAGCTTTTCAATGACTTCTTGACTTCATTGGAAAATGAAGGCAGAGTTCGCCAGTGTTTTGATGTATTTGATAAGGAGAAACTGAAAGATGAAAGTTGGATGAATGTTCTTAAGCAAGAGGTGGTCACACTATCGAATGGTACGAAGCAAATAACGTATGTGTCTGTGAGAGATTCCGAACGACTTGGTGGAATTTCTTACACACCAAAGAAGTAGGGCATTTTATTCGGTGTCGAATGTGCTACCAACAACTTCCTACTACAGGAACGGTTTTTGTGAATTTAAGAGTGTAATTTAAAGATTCTAATCGGTTTTTAGCTTTTCATCGAGTTGATCTAGTCTTTTCTGTGTTTTTAGCCGCATATTAGACAGCTTCTCCAGCAACTCTTCCTCTCTGCTAAGGACTTGCAACGAAGATAGTTCCTCTACTACCATTTCTGTTTCGTCCTTTACCACGTCACTCATGCCCAATGCCTTTGCTCTTGCCAGTCTTTCCTCTTTGCGAATTTGTCTGTCTTCAATATCCTTTTGATCATCAAACAATGGATCTGCATACTTGAGGAATACAGCAAAGAGGGCTGGACTCAAGACAAGTCCTTCACAATTAGCAGCTACAAAGTCAAACCCTTTACCCACATTTACGACCTCAGGACTGTTGGACGCAAAAGCTGGATCCATATTTTTTGGAGGACCACCTTCAGCTTTGGTGTAATTCCATACTTTGGCATCCCACTCAGCTTCAATCATGTCTTCAATACGTTCGCTAGCATCTCCCAATCCGATTTGGAAACCCACCACCCACAATGGAAGATCAAATCCTAAGATGTTTCTAATAATGCCATCCTTTACTTCTTCCTCTTCTACAGTACCGCCAGCTGCCTCCTTTTCTTTCTTTTCCGCCTCCACTTCCTTCAACACTGTGTCCCATGTCTCTCCCGCCAACTATAGACCACGGTGTTAAAAGATTTCGAATCGAGTCAGATTAGTTAATATTAAAAATAAGACGAGTCGAATTTGCAGCCATTTGTACCTACCTGTGAAGCAAACACACCAATCATGACACTAACTCCAAGTGCCACTAACAAAACAATATCTTGGGTCCCAGAAGAATCCGCTCCTTCGACAACTTGTTTTCCAAAATAACCCAAATAACTATCTAACAAGTACGGTTTTAAGGATCCAAGGAAAATACCTCCAGCAAAGTCAAAGTATGGAACATTTGTTACACCATACACATAGTTGTACATACCAATGGGAATTGGTAGGACAGGTGCCAAACGAAGAGTTAAAATTGCCTTTAGACCATCTCTTGCTACGACCTTTTCAATTCCGCGCAAAGACGGGTATTCTTCTACAACATCTAATGCCTTTTTTCGAACCGGTGTATCTGCCTTGGCCAAAGCAAATGCAACACTACTACCAACAGTAGCTGCAAATGCCGAAAAAGCAGCTCCCTGAAGGACTCCACCAAATAATAAACCAGCACTTAATGCCAATACAACACCACCAGCATCAAAACAAAGTACCTTGACAGCCGTCCAAGCACCAATGAACAGAGCAGCCTTTGCCACAGGATCAAAGGAATCCGCTGTTGTTAACAAATTATCCAGCTGTGCCTTTAGTTCTGGATTTTCATTCGCAAAATCTAACCCAACAGCAGAGACGAGTGCCGCTCGACCACCCACTCGTAGTGCGACGGCACCGGCAGCAACAACAAAGGCTGTTATAGTAATAGCTGCCTTTGAATCTGATTTGATAGGGTTACCCTCTTCATCCAATTCTGGAACGTATCCATTATTGACACGAAAATTCTTGACTGATTCTGCTGCCTTGAGTGTATTTCGAATAGTCCCTCTTCGACTTTGCAACACCTTCAGACGAGCCTCTTCTTCAAGAGCTGCAAGTTCTTGCTCTTCATTATTCAGTGCCATATTCAATATGGACGATGCATGTTGATGAGGTTGGTATTGCCTTGGCTTGGCACTGCCATTTCTAATTTGCAATGGCAGTCCATTATTTGGAACGAATGATGAGAACGCATCTGCCACTACAACAAGAAATGCTATTGAAATGAATGTAATAACCGAGCAATATTTCATTGTTTTTTCCTTTTTCTTTCCTTTCCCCGTCAATGCTGCACCCTTGAAAACTCGCAAGTACCTTCGCGTCGCCAATTGTTAAATGTCGTCGTTTCGTTGCCTGATATTCGATTTTTTTCAGTTGCGGTGTGCGGTATGCTGTGTCGTCTGGCGTGTTGGTTTTTCAGAACGCAATGTAATACATGCAGTACATTTCGCCTGTTCCGTCTGCGTTTTGGATCTGCTGACGCAGATGGAAGCAATCTAAAAAATGAGGCCGGAGAGATTCCTCCACGTATGCAGGGTCAAATCCAGATTACAGCGTATTTTGGTGTCAGAAAGTAGAAAATCTACCAGTGGAACGGAATCCTCATTTTTGTCAGATTTTTTTTGGAGAGACACAAAAAAAATATTACATCGTCTAACATTTAGTTTTTAAAACCAGTCCTCCGATCTTTCTCTCTCTAGAGAGGCCCTACAAACAGGAATTGAAAGCATGCTCCACATGATGTACTTTTCATGTTTTAGTAATCCTAAAGGACAAAGGGCTAGAAAAGATAGAAAATCCCAAAAGGTAAAGCGTCTTTCTCTAGTTCAACACGTGCAAGTGAAGATAGTTTGCAAACCCCCAACTTTGGAAATGCTTTCTCCTAAAATGTAATGAAGTGATCTATATATTGTTATTGTTTAGAAGGAAACCGCCTTAATCTTGTAGCAGATTTTAGAGTTGTCCTCAGGAAGATTAATGACAAGATCACCTTCGAAGGTACCTGCTTGTCCATTGGGTTCACACTTGACAAACAGTTGAGTAACTTCTCCTCCACGACGGTCCATACGTCCAGTTTGAGGTGAAACCGAAAATGAAGGGTGAGAATCCGGACTAAAGGCAGCAAAGTAATCTTCAAATGTCATACAGACAGGAGCAACGTCCAAAGTAATTTCGGATCCACCGAGGGCAGCAACCTGCATATCAATTGTGCCATCAGGAACACTAGAGGGGATGAATTCCATGCCGGCAGGGATGTCTGAATTTTCCTCAATTCCTCCCATTACTACTGAATCAGCACCCAAATTTTCCATACCAGGAAGCTCGGGTCCACTACGGTTACTGCCCATTCCTTGACTACCTCCCATACCAACTTCAAAGGCGGGTTCAGCATCTTTATCATATCCTTCGGGGAAGTAATCTCCGACATCCGTGGACTGTTTTATTTCATAGTTTTATGTTTATAGAAAATGGAATTACAAAAGAGAAAAATAAAATGCGCACCAAAACAGTTAGAATATGAATTAAGGAGTGAAAACAGTAAATCACACCCTTCTTTAATCCCGTGTGTATAACGTACACCCATTTTCTCACTATCAGGCTTCCAGTCGTTACCACCGGTGAAAACACCATCTTGGCTACCAACAGCTAATTTGGTGCTTTGACGAACGAAAGCAGTAGACGGTGCAAATGCCGAGACGGCAGGAGCAAGGCAAAGGACGGCAAGAGAGAGCTTCATCGTGTCAATTGATCTCGGATATTTTTTTCTATATGTAGTGTGCGAGATTATTTTTCTTGTGCGGAGAACGTCTTTTCTTTGGTTGTCTGATGTTCCTTGCTTTCTCGGTTGATCGTTTTTGCACGTACGTAATTGCGTACAGGTACCGCACCTCCCAGTCCTAGCAACACGAAGACTTCGTACTGTCGAGATGTAGCGAAAAGGAGAATCTTGGAGACGTCACCGAAAATCTGCTTTTGCTCTCTCTCTCAAAAAATCGTTCGCTTTTGAATAGTTCGAATAGAATTAGCCAATCAAAATCAAATGTTGAAAAATGAGTGTTCAATTTTTTGGATCTTTGTCTCTTGTGTAGTGTGTGTTTGTGTGTCTTGGTCGATCTTCCCCCATCATAATGGTCTCATTATTATTTTTTCTCGTGTGAAGCTGGCGGGAGATTTTGAACAAGATCCACTCGCTTTGATCAGTCAGCGCATCCAAAGAACAAAGGAGGCGAAACAACGACACCATGGCGCCTCCCAATGGGAACGATAGTAGTACATCAAATCATAGTGATAGTGAGGAGAATAGTGGTGAAGGTACAGATTCTTCTATGGATTTGTTAGCGTCATCTCCTGAGCCTGAAACACCGGAACGAAAACAAGCTCACAAGAACAAATCGTCCATCAAGTCATCTCCTGAGCCTGAAACACCGGAACGAAAAGAAGTCCACAAGAACAGTTCACCCATCAATGATGGTACAGATGATTCTTCCGTAGATTTGTTGGCATCATCTCCTGAGCCTGAAACACCGAAACGAAAAAAAGCTCACAAGAACAAATCACCCATCACTGTTGATGATAGTGATGACAGTTCACCCATCGATAGTCCGCCTCCAAAGAAAAAAGCCAAAATAGGCAAACAGAGCAGATTTATTATAAGCAAGGATACCGGTGACGACAAAGAAGAAAAGACAACTTCAGGAGAGGATATCAGTACTAGTAAAAAGACTGATGTTGCAGAAGCAAAAGTTAAAATCCCTGATTCAATTAGTCCTGAACTTGTGGACGATCGAGATTCCAAAGCAAAATGGTATGTTCGAGATAATTTTATATTGGTTCGTCGTCCAACAAAATCTCAACAGCAGTCATCACAAAAGACTGTTGCTGCATTTGATTTAGATCAAACTTTGTTACTTTGGAAATGTGCAGGATGGCCATCAAGGCCTGAACATTATGAGCTTTGGTCTTCTAGTGTTATATCTAAATTGCAAAGTTTACATACTCAGGGATATCAAATAGTTATTTTTACCAATCAAGGTGGTATACGGTCAGCCGTAGGAGGCAAGACAGCCGCACGAGTGAAGGGACTAATTAATTGGATAGCTAAAGTTGCCAATGTCCCTTTGTGGGCGGTAGCTAGTACGTCCACCAAAAGTGGATATCATAAGCCAGCCTGTAAAATGTGGGAAATACTTGAAACAGAATGCAGCATCAAGTTTGATATATCATTGAGCTTTTATGTAGGCGATTCGGATGGTAGTGGTGGAGATGGTGATACCAAGAGTACTGAATATCAACAAAAGGCAGTCGATAAACTCTTTGCCGAGAATGTAGGCAAGCTCCGAAAGCAAACTTTGAAATTTCATACACCACAAGACTTCTTTGGTGAAAGCGATGCCTCTCGACGAAAGGCATTGCAACAAATTGAAAAATACAAATTACCACCACCATCATCACACAAGGTTAGAGCCGCCTTATTGGGTAAATATCTTCCTTCACCTATCTTGTTGATCCTTTGTGGAGTTCAAGGATCAGGAAAATCTACATTTTGTAAAAAACTTCTAGAATATGCCGCCGACCACCACAACGATAACGAGAATCATTGGGTTCATCTTTCTCAAGATACTATTAATAATGGTAAGCCCGGGAAACGTGAAGCTGTTGAAGAGGCAGCCTGCGACGCATTGGAGCAAAACAAATCTGTTGTGATTGATCGGATGCACCTGACACCAGACCAACGATCACATTTCATCACGTTAGGACAAGATCAATCAGTACCAGTACATATCGTAATGCTAAGTCCATCTACTGATATTTTGATGGAACGTGTGAAAAATCGGACAAATCACCCCGGTGGTGTACAGGGTGAACGTGGTATGCAGCTGACAAAACTCTCCTTGCAAAATATAATAATGCCAGAATACGACGAAGGAGGAGACGATAAAAAATTGGCGTTGATTACATGTTGTACAAGTATGGAAGCAGTTGATTCATTGTGTCTTTCCTACTCATATGTTGGTTGTTCTGAGGCACCAAGTAACGGCACAAAAACAATTCATTCAGCATCATCATTTCCACTGCATTCGACAACACTACAACAATGTTCTACAGCATCATCTCATAGTGGTTTACCTATGGTGTCTCTTGGCACACAAAAAGTTGGAAAACGAAAGGCACCAGATGTTATAAAGCTGGCATTGGAACATGGCATTACAGCTATTGATACGGCACCAACATACAATAATGAGGAACCCATCGGGGTTGCCTTGCAAGCCGCAAAACAGAAGAACAGTCACAGGAACGATCATGCCAACTTTGTTATCTTGAAGATTCCAAAACGTGCCACAACACCAGAACAAGTACGAAATGAATTTGAACAAAGTCTTCAAAAACTTGGTGGAGACAGTGTTGATTTGGCCTTGTTGCATTGGCCCTGTGATTTGATTGAGATGGATACATTGGAAGTTGCCTGGAAGGAAATGGAGCTAATGGTGACGAGGGGTGAATGTCGATTTCTTGGAGTTTGTAACTTTTCTGTGGATGCTCTTCGATCATTACTTCCACTTTGTAAGGATGTTCGTCCTATTGTGAATCAAGTTGAACGACATCCACTTTTACCACAATGGGATTTGTTGGACTTTTGTACATCCCAAGGGATCCTACTACAAGCACATACACCTCTGGGAGGACACGGAACGGAGGAATTGTTACAACACCCTAAAGTTCTACAAATTGTCAATGAACAGGGAAAACAGAACGAGAATAATACAATATTGAAAACAGCTGCACAAGTATTATGGAAATGGAACTTGCAACATAACGTAGCTCTTGTTTCAAAGTGCACATCAGAAGAGCATATCAAGGAATATTCATCTTTGATAAAAAGCACGAGCAACAAAATTTCAGATTTACTTCCCTCACAAATGGAAATACTTGATTCTATTGGTATGGAGAAAAATGATCAAATCCGATTTGTTGCTCCTCCATTCATGTACAAGGCAGGGGCAATATATGCATGGGGAGATCGAGTACCGACAAAAAGACCTTCTCCAGCAAGTAAGAAGTAGGAATGTTAAATGCAAAATTATTATAGAGGTTTCCCTTCTGACATGTCTAGCTCTTTTGCCATTCTTCCAAGACCTTTTACGCCACTCATTGTCAGCAACATCTGGTACATACAAGATGGAGAACTCTTGGTTTAGTACTCTTTTCTCTATTCAGGTAGTTCGTCAACTTATAGACACTACAGAAAATTAGAGTGCATGGAGAAAGTGCATTATTTGGACAGGAACGCAGCACGGTAGCAAATTGATGAATGTCTATGTTAATATGTATTTTTCTTTTTTTCTTTTTTCTACTTTTAAGATTCTTCTTTTTCTATTCGAACCAGCGATCTTTCATCTTATAACGGCAGCTTCTGTGAGCTACACACAAAAGGTACAACAAGATATTGTAGAACTCTGTACGCTTTTATTTCTATGTGTGCTACTAGCTATTACTTGTTCGGCATGCTGTGTTGTGAATTTTGATATATATATATATATAAATACAAACATTGATTGTTCAAAAAGAATTATCCACAAGGAGACAAATGGCGAGGATGATGATTGTAATTGTGACCAGCGTCATGATCATCAGTCTACCTTTTTGTCATTATTAACTTTAAAGGAGGAAATTTCCTGTGGTGGCGTCTTTTGTGAAGAATGATATGTTTGTTGTTGTTGTTGTTCCTGATTGTGACCTTGGTGTTCAATAACAAAGTTAGAAGTGGCAAGAGGAATAGTTGAAGTTGCTTTTTCTGTTGAAGAATTTCCATGACTAGAAGTTCTAGTTGAGGTAGTTGTCGCACTTTGACTCGTGGATGTTGTTGCATATCTTTGGTTGTCGCGAAACATGACATTTGTAAATACATTACCTCCATGAACTGTTTCTCGATCATATTCATATGAAACACCAGAATAGTAGGTGCCACTGCGGTAAGCGTTATGATTCATAATACTTCAATGAAATGATTCGTTTTTTTTGAAATTATCTGTCTAGATTAGTATGTTTATTGAATGACTGCTGGGGTAGTTGGTCAGTACCTTACACTGGAGTTGATGGATGATGGTAAGACTCTTTAGTGAAATTGAAACTCTGCAATAATAATTACAAAGCGTTGTTACTATTGCTGTTGATTGCTTGCATAGCATGTCTTTTTAAAAATGAGTTTCCATCATTATGACTTGTGGGGGAGAGACGCAAAGAAACAATCAGAGTTGAAAATGAGGTATAGATGTTTGAAGTGCGTGTCTTGTGGTCCGGCAGATACAAGGGAGTTCTCGTTTTTGTGTCACAGAAACTCGAACCTAACAGCGCAACAGTGAAATATCTTTTTTTGTGTTATGTAGAAATATACTGATTCCTACATATAATAGATACTTGTACATCATGACAATGTTCATCGGAAGAGGGGGAGAAATCGATCGCGTCACCTGTCACAGAGCTTCTGACAGAAAATATCTTTGATTCATTGGATTCGAAATTTGAAAAAGCTCTCTGTGTGTCTCAAATCCGTCCGTCCATCTGATTTGTAGATATCTGTCTGTCAGCCCGTCTCTCAACAGCCGACAGCAGTGTCATGACTCATGACAGAGCGAGACACTTGGCGGATAAGCATTATTTTTTGACACACAGCAACAAGACCCACAGACAACGAAAGGCAACGCAACCATGGACGGCTCGTTATCGTCATCTCGCTACGGCGACGGTGTCGGCGGTGGAGGTCGAGGTGGCGGTGGAGGCCATCGTCAACATCATCATTACGGAGGAGGTGGAGGAAGACGTCGTGGTGGTGGAAGAGGATATCATAATCGACGTCATCATCCATATCGTCGTGATGATCGAGGAGGTGGCAATCGCTATGGTGGCGGTGGCGGCGGAGGAGGTAGACCACGCCATTCAGGCAATCGTTTTCAATCATCTCAATCTGCTAGTGCAAAATCTGTAGATCCTAAAGCTGCCATGCTTCGACAACTATCTGCCATGATTAGTCGCGTAGGTGATGTACAAGCACCACCAGCACCTGAAAAAAAGGACGATTCTGCCATGGTGGAAGGCGGTGATGATGATGGCGAACAGCAGCCAGACACATCTTCAACACTGCAAAATTCAACAGAAGCTCAAGATGAGGAGAGTAGGAAATATTACATGGATTCGCTTTCGAAGAATATCTCAGACTTGGCTGCAGTTTTATGTAGTGAAAGCAGTGCACCTCTATTTCTGTCCTACAAGAAGGACAGTGACAATACGAATGCTTCTAGTGGTGATGGTGGCGATGTACAAATGAGTGATGTTGCACCGTCGAAAGATTCTTCGCCACAGAAACTCGCGGAAGAAACCGCAGGTCCCTTAGTACATTTGATTATATCATGTGTGTCAAGTTTACCCCTACAAACACCCGTCTATGTTGGATTAACCATGGCAATTAATACAGAAGCATCTAATACCGAATATGCCGGATTTGCCTCTCGATGTATACAATATGCAATGAAGCAAATATCATGGGATTTAGATTTGTTATTGTCATCCTCATTCTCTTTAAATAGTTCGGAAGACAATACGAATGGAACATCCATAACATCCACATCACTTGATTTTGCAGCAGCTGCATCACGAATTCAAAATATCTTGCGGTATTTAGCCTTATTGGGACGTTTAAATATTGTACAGGGGTACAACGAAAGTACAGATGTAGAAGAGTCAGGCAATCCGATTGATGAACAAAACTTAAGTATAGCAGGATTGTTAAAAATGTTGACCATGGCATCTGTCAAGGCAGTCAAGTTGGGAGGAGGGTCACACCAACAGCATGTAGGATGTATATTGGCACAAATTGTATTAAGTACAATTCTGTATGCATATGAATACTTACCTGAACATTTCTTTGTGGATCATTTATTAAATCCTATTGAAGCAAATGTATTGAGTGTCGATTTGTACAAATCTACATTTATACCTGGAAAGGGTACAAATGCATTATTACTTAGTAAAGAACAACAGGATGATGGCGATGATGAAGAGAAAGGAGACGAGGAAGAGGAAGAAGAAGAAGATGATGATTCAGATGACGAGGACGGTGAAGGAAATGCAGGTGGACGTTGTGATACCTTGCAAGATTTACTCCATACCGTCAAGGCTCTGCTACAAGATAAGACTGGTCAAGGTTCAACTAAATTCTTTTTGTTGCAACATCTTGCTTGGAATGAGTTGTTAAAGAAGAAAGATATTTCAGCACAGGAACAAGAAGGGGCTCCAGAAGATGCTACTACTGCTACCATGAAAACTGATGAAGAAGAAAATCCTTTTATTCCAATTCATCTTGAACTTACCAAAGATTGTTTATGGGTACAGTCTCTTGTTATGGATACTTCTGAATTTGACAGTACTTTAACGTACTGCACATTGGATGGTGTTGTATTTGGGAGGCTTCCTGTATTTGGTACCCATGAAGAGGATGATGATGAAGAAGATGATGACGACGACGATGAAGAAGAAAAAAAACCTCTAAATGAACGTTTAGTGGCGTATCAAAAGAATTTTACAGCATTGGATAGACAGTTGTTGGCAGATTCTGTACGAAGTTGTTTGATCCATCATAAGAGTCATGTGTCTGATACAGGACTAGAACGTGGTAGTGCCAAGGATGCCGCAGCAACTATATGGGCTGTCGGGAAACTATTTGGTGCGGCACCCAATATTGCCGTATCGCCCATGGGGGTGGAATATGGTATTGTGGAAACTATTTTGGGATTAATTGTACAAGCAAAGGAAACAGGCGCCTTACGACAAGTGTACCTATCCCGTGTATTGTTGGAATTAAGTCGATTGGAACCATCACTCATCCCACAAGCATTGGTGACAGGACTGTCCACATTGTTTCAAGATTACTTACCATCCTTCGTACCATCGGCAAGGAACAACATTGGTAAATGGTTTGCCTTTCATCTTGCCAATACAGATTATCAGTGGCCACCAGCATATTGGAATCATTGGTCATCCTATGTAGATAAGCTAAAAGGGACACAAAAGCAACGGAATAGCCGTGGTGAATTTGTTCTTCATGCATTACGTACAATGATGTCAACCAATGCTAAAATCAATGTGATTTATGATTGTTTTCCCAATGGAAGTTCATTGTGTAGCCATCTGGTAGTGATGCCACCTGTATCTGCCGAAAGTGACCAAGATGCCTTGGATCTTGTCAAGAAAGAAATTGAACAACGTATTTGGGATATGAATGAAGATACAGATGCGGTTGGGGAATACATGGTTAGTGATGATGTCACTACAAAGTTAGCCAATGGTGTTGCTACAGACCAACAAGCAATAAGGACAAAGCTACTCATAAAGGCAATACTGGCGCCTGCAGAGAAACAGAAACAGCAAGTAATTCAATCAATGGAAGCTATGAAAGCCGAAGGAAGTGGTGGTGATTCCATGATGGATGTGTCGTATAATAATGAACCATCGAAGGACCTTCTCCAAGTTTTACCAGATGCTATAGTTCAATATAAACCGGCACTTATGGTTGCACTTGAATTTGATGCTCGTTCTCTGGAGAAACAGGATAATGGTGGTGACGATATTGTTACGGATACAGTAGGAGGGGATAACGACAAGTACAAAATATCATGTGAGGTATCATTGTTGGAACAATTACATGAAACACTATCACAGTCCAACATTCTCTTGTCATCTTGCATTACTTCTTTACTAAAGAACCAAATTGTTAGCACTGCTGGTGTACTGCATTGGGTATTAGGTGACGTTGGTGTTGATGATAACTCTTCAGCTATCGTAGTACAAGGGTGGTGGGATCTGGCAGCATTGACACTACCTGGTGTAGCTGCCAATGGTGGATTGGGTAATGATATACAAAGTATGTTGGATGCCATATCTCCAAGTTTGCGCTATGTCGTTCAACGGGTTTGTAGTCTTCTTCTCTCTTCATCTAAATTCGGTGGTGCTGAAGTTGATTTGTTGGAGGGAACTAAGGAATTTATTGCTACAGCTTACACGAGACTCACTGTCGCAGCAAGACGAGATAGTTCTATCCGGTCATCTGAGGAGTTGCGTCTCAAGTTGATCGACGCGGGCATAGATAACGCAAAGCTTTCTGCACTCTGTAGGGACAGCAGCAGTGGGGAGCCTCAGGTATCAAAAACTGAATTTATCGAATTGTTGATGGGTATACTTGACAGTATGATGATCTAGGGATTCTACAGTAAAATTTAAAAAATGAATGTTTTTAAAACTGGTGATTTTAAAACCGTTTCGTTTCTATTTTAAATAATATGCATGCTATAGAGTATATCGCTTTTTTGCCTTTCAATTACAAAGGAAAGAGAACGGTGGGCTAAACCGCAACATGTTAGTGCCAACAGCCCTGATCTCAAATGAGGAATTTGTTTTCAGAATCAACTGAGCGTAATGATTTTACAAAAATGTGAATGTTATTTATTTTATTTTAGAAGTGCATTTTTTTTGTTTGAAACCTACAAAGCTTTGTTGTGTACGGCTCTTTGCTATCGATCACTGTGATTTATAACTTCGGGTATTGTCATTTTTTTATTTAAATCGAAGTCATATTGTTATTGAAAGCATCATTACTTTGATAATTCATATTGTTCATATTTAGTTGCTGTTGCTGTTGTTGCTGTAGCTGTTGATTTTGAAAGGTATTTATATCACTATTACTGGGAACACCAGCAACACCGTCACTGCCGTCAGCACTAGGACCAGATAGTCGTGAATTAAGACTATTCAATAAGAATTGTGCACCTTGAAGTGATGCAGCATTGTTCATATTTAATGCTGCACCAGCTTGAAGGCCTCCTAATGTCGCTGCTCCAGCACCCATACTAAAGGGTTGTAACATTTGTGCTTGTAACGCTGCCTGGTTGGCAACCAATGGATTAATTTGCATACCTGGTGCACCCGTGGCAAGGGTACCCAGGGATAAATGCGGATGTTGCATTGGTAATCCCGCTTGACCAAGGAAAACCTGTTGTAACCCACCTGCCTGACCCAAGACAGGTACCATACCCATAATATTGGCGTTACCACCCTGTCCAGGAATCAAGCCAACAGCAGACTGTTCAGGCATGCCCGAGAATCCTGAAGAACCACCACCCATAGGTCCTGCTGCATTCTGTTGCATGGTAGGATCAACATGACTGTCAGAAGATTTTTGATAATCTTCATTCTGAAAAACTCCCACAGCATTCGCGGCAGCAGCAGTTACAGCCGCCGCGGCTGCAGCACGACGAGCCTTTTTATTAGCAGCGTGAGTCCGTTGTTGTTCATCTTTACGTTTCTTGGCAGCATCACGTTTCCTTTTGTCAAATTCCTTACACCATGCGGCCATGTCAACTTTGAATTCACCACGGCGTTTGCGGGCATCTTCAATGTATTTTTGCCGAACAGTTTCAGGTTCATCCTTCCATGCCTTGGATAAGATTTTGGATAGGTCACCATTCTTCAAGGTTGGGTCATTACGCTTGAGTGCAGCTCGTTTACTGTTGGAGTAGGCAAGGAAGGCAGACATGGGACGCTTGGGAGCATCAGGATGTTGTTCATGACTTTTGTATCCACCAGTCCCATCAAAATTACCAAATTCAGAACCATCTGCCACAACACCCAACAATTTGTTAGCCTTGGCTTGTTTGGCTTGCTTCTTACGTTCCTTCTCGGTATGTCTGCGCCAAATATCACGTTCAATAATGTATTCGTCATGAAGATTGCGCGCCTTTGAGATGTACTTCTGACGTTCTTCTTCAGGTTCACCTTTCCATGACGCGGAGAGAAGCTTCGAGATGTCTCCATTCGTTAAGGATGGGTTGTTCCTTTTCAGGGCAGCTCTCTTCGTATTGGAATACGCCAAGAAAGCAGACATGGGGCGTACAGGTGGCTTGAGGTCTTTCAATGATGATCCATCCTTGGAGGAAGTGGAATTTTTGGGAGGATTCTTCTCTTGACCATTTTCAGTTCGGACCAAATCATCCCATTCAATACGTTCTTCAGCAGTAAGTTTCCTCCATGCTTGAGAAACAAGTTGTTCTGCTGTCTTTCCCTGTGCAAACAGACGACAGTATGTTGTACATTGTTAGAAATCAAGGTTCATATGAATGTATGAAAGCAAGTAGGACTAGAACAAATCGTTCACAATCAATTGCAGAACACATAAAAGTACGAAACAGAGGATACCACAACAAATCTGCTCTCGTATGCGAAAGATTCATTTTCCAGAATCGAAGATGGCCATATCTGTTCTATTCCTAGAGGAGTCCTCTAGAACCAGATTTGAGATTTTACCATCTTAGTCAAATAGTATTGGCAGTGTGCAGGTACCGGTAGGAACGGAAAGTCCCCCATGGTCTTCTCTCTTGAGAGAACTAGGTCCTAGAGTACTCTAGACAAGGACTACTACTTCTCTACTGAAAATAGAAGTGTGTAGTAGGACACGAAAAAATAACGTTACCTGGTACGATATTATAATAAATTCACTGCAAATGTACACCATCCTGCTTCAAACCAATTCGCAGCAATTACGGTAAAAGTAGTAGGTTTCTAGTACAGGTAAAGATCATACTACTAGACGAAGTACTGCGGCAAATGGTGGTCGGCATGGATGATCAGAAAACGTACCGAAGTTGTAGTTGTTCCCGATGAAAGTTGCTTTTCCATCTGCGGAAGCTTCACGGAAGAGAAGAACTCAAACGCAGTCTTGAAGCGTTTTGGTTGTTTGCTTGTCATCTTGTTGGACTGGTGTTGTGTTCGTTGACGACGACTCCAGAAGTTTTATGTCTATGCCCGCGTGAACCGTTGTTGTGGGTGAAGTCTGCTTGTTAATTCACTGCGGGTGGGTTTCGCGTACCTGGTACATCTTCTATGAAACCCTATTACCTGTACCAGGTAAGAAAACCACTACTATTAATAGTACTAGCGTTGGCCAAGTGAATTTATATCAAGGTGAGAAAAATGGTATAAGCTACAGGTAAATACCTTTTGTACTCAATTTTCTGTACTCCAGTAGTAGCTTCCTTCATAGTAACCTTTTCTCTTACTTGTGAAACTGAGAATTTTGTATGCAGATTTTGGTACAATAAGTTAGCTAAGTAGGATTATACAAGGTTTTGTACTTTACTAGGTGCTCTTGATAAAGTATTTCTATTGGATGAGCCGGCTTGTCACGTCAATGATTTATATTTAAATTCTTTAGTATACGAAAATCTGTAATTGGAAAACTCGAACAGGCGCGCCGCAGGAATCATACTACTTGATCGCTGTGCCGAATCTCGTACAGTACTTGTACATACGATGTCCTACACACAGTACTACTTTTTCGTCGAGATCAGAGAATTGATTGAAAGCAAAAACTCATGAACCAAAAAGGGAGAGTCCCACTTTATAGGTAGTCTTCTTCGACTGTACGAGTACAGGTAGGTCCATTGCGATATTATTATTGGCTGCATTCAAACCTCATATTATTATTCGTACCAGGTACACATTCACCCAAAGTAATATATATGTTGCCATGTACGAGCATTAGTTCAGAAAAGGTCTGTACTTCGTATGTATCTCACTTCAAGGATTCACGCAAGACGAGTGGGATTGCGCAGGGTGAGGACCCTTCACCGACCGACCGTGCGGTTCTCATTCAATCTTTCTGCCTCTCGCCCTCTCTGACGTTCTGGTTTTGATGATTTTTGTCTTCAAGATGCTCCCTGGAGTAAAGGGTTTAACACTTGCACGTTTCGATTGTCTGGCCATCCAAATAACTTCCAGGACTACCTATCGGAAGGAAAGACAACATCTCATACTCGACTTGAGGAGATCAGTATTGCCAATCTGGGATAGCAGCAGTCAAAGAGCACTAATCTAAGAAGAGATTTAAAAATTAAAGAAAAATGCCATCTTTCAAAGTATCTTTGCTTGACTACGGTGCAGGAAATGTTCGTTCTGTACGTAACGCTATTCTTGCGAATGGTTATGAAATTGAGGATATTACAAGTCCTGAACAGATTGATGATGCAAAGGTTTTGATTTTTCCTGGAGTTGGTTCGTATGGGTCAGCCATGTCGGTACTCAAGAAGGAAGGATACGATGAACCACTTCGAAAGTATTTAGCAAATCACGATCGTCCATTTTTTGGAATTTGTCTTGGAATGCAAACACTGTTTGAATCGTCCGAAGAGTCATCCGAAGATGGTGAAAGTGTCATACCTGGATTGGGGGTTATTCCAGGAAAGGTTGTGAAATTTGATGAAACAAAAATGGCCGTGCCCCATATTGGTTGGAATGGACGTATTTTACACCAAGATAGTCCTGTATTGAAACATGTCACGGAAGGAGAGGATGTATACTTTGTTCACTCGTATTATGCCCCAATCACCGACGAAAATAAGGAATGGGTCCTTACCAGTACAACCTATTCAGGACAACGTTACATTAGTGCTGTACAACGTGGATCTGTTGTTGCTACGCAATTCCACCCTGAAAAGAGTGGTTTGACAGGTTTGCACACATTGAAAGGCTTTCTTGAGGTAAGTTTTCTTTGGTGGGTGTCTTTTTTGCGTGAAATCTAGAATATGATTCTGACAGCAGCATAATACTCAACAACTCGTGTCTTTATCGGTTTCTTTTACAAAATAAATAGGCTGTTGAAGATGGAACATTGAGCAAAACAACCAAACTTTCTGTGGACCCGAATGCACAGACACAATTGACGAAACGTGTTGTAGTTGCCTTGGATGTAAGGTCGAATGATCACGGTGATTTGGTAGTGACCAAGGGTGATCAGTATGATGTTCGTGAAAATCACAAGGAGGGAGTTGTCGAAGGGCGTGGCGGGGTTCGTAACTTGGGAAAGCCCGTATCCTTGGCAGGCCGATATTACGAAGAGGGCGGAGATGAGATTGCATTCCTCAACATTACAAGTTTTCGTCAGGGAGTTATTGATGACATGCCCATGCTTCAAGTATTGGAACAGGCATCTCGAAGTATTTTTGTTCCTCTTACCGTAGGTGGTGGTATCCGTAGTCACAAAGACGAGGCCACAGGTAAAATGTATTCCGCATTGGAGGTTGCAGCACGTTACTTTCGTGCAGGAGCTGATAAGGTGAGCATTGGTAGTGATGCAGTGTATGCCGCCGAGGCATTTGTAAACTCGGGTGGTAAAAAGACAGGAGAAACTTCGATTGAAACAATATCAAAAGTCTATGGTGTTCAAGCTGTGGTAGTATCAATTGATCCAAAACGTGTGTACGTCAAGTCCAAGGAGGAATGCGACGGCAAGCATGCTGTTGTGATTGAATTAGACGAAAGCCAGGCAGGTCCTGATGGGGAACGTTTCTGCTGGTATCAGTGCACAGTCAAGGGTGGTCGAGAAGCCAGAGATATTTGTGCAGTAACATTGGCCAAGGCTGTGGAACAACTTGGTGCCGGAGAAATTATGTTGAATTGTATTGATATGGACGGACAGGGTAATGGTTTTGATCACATCTTGACAACGGCAGTTGCATCGGAAATTACGATTCCCGTCATTGCTAGTAGTGGAGCAGGTAAGGAAGAACACTTTACCAATGTGTTCAAGGAAACTGGAGTTCAGGCTGCTCTTGCAGCTGGAATGTTTCACAGAAAAGAAGTTGCAATCGAGGCAGTGAAGCAGCACATGAAAGATAATGGTATCCCCGCAAGGCGAACGGCAGACTCCTAGAGAAAGAGTAAGAGAGAGGGACGAAAAAGATGAAAAAAGACAGTGCACATACAGAAAGTAGAAATAACAGCAATCATGTAATAATCATTGATTTACACATTTTCCTTTACGATTGACATTTATTGTAAATCATGTAGCTAAAGAATATGTAGTATTTAAAAATGCACCACAAAATGAAATGTGCTAACGACGGCTATAAATCACATTGGGACTGAAACTATGAGAAGGCCGTTCAAAGTCTGTTTTCAGCGAATCGACACTGTCAATGCAGGTTGCATCTTCCACATCTGCACAACACGTACAACAGCTACATGAATTAATTGCTGCTGTATCCTTCAATTTTGAACAATCCACCATGAGAGTTGCAGGGTAATCACCACCCTGAGCCAAGTCAGGATTTGAATTACAAATCGAATCTACATTTCCTGATAAGGAATTATCATGTAGATCCAAAAGATTCAGATTATTGAATGAATCAAAGAGACCTGGAATAGTACCTGTGAGGTCAGTCCCTCCTAACGTCAGTTGTTGCAAATGCGTCATATTTCCAAAGAAGTCTGGTATTTGATTATCCAAAAAGACATTGTAATCTAAAAAGAGATGCAATAAGTTATCCATGGATGCCAGTGATGGTGGTAACGTCCCCGTCAAGAGATTATCTGACAAATCCAAGTGCAGTATTTCCTTGAGGTTGTGAATAGTGTCAGGAATGGTACCCTTCATTTGATTCCCCTCAATAGATAAAAATAACAAATGGTCATTTTCTGGAAAATCCTCAGGGAAGGTCCCTGTAATCCAATTGTTGGCAACATCCAAAACCTGCAACTTAAATTCCAATAAATGGTCTGGTAGGATACCCTTGAACTTGTTATCACTGATATCCAATTGAAGTAAGTTTGACATTTGATTTAAAAAAAATCTATCCATGGTCCCTTCAAATTCATTATTTTCCAAATAAATGTATTCCAAATTAGGCATTTCATTGAGCACCAAGATTTGACCTGTCAATAGATTCGCATCCAAGGCAAGTGTTTTCAAATTTTCCAATTCTTCCAATTCTCGTGGAAGTGGACCCTCCAAGTAATTGTAGGACAGTTCCAGGACCCGCAACATGGGTAATTTACCCAATTCCAAAGGAATGGTTCCTGACATGGAATTGTATTTCAGATCAAGGTCATCCAAATGTTTCAATTCCTTGAGTTCCGTCGGGATACGTCCAAAGATGTTATTATTTTCTAAAACCAAAAAATTCAAATCTTCCAAGATGGATATTTCTCCTGGAAGAGATCCATGTAGGTTATTTCCCGGTATAAGTAAGCCTTCGACATGAAGTTCTTCATTGCAATCCACTCCAACGGTATATTGTTCATCGTGATGAATGGTTGGGAATTGAGCATTCCAACTACACGTATGTTCGTCCGAAAGAAAGTTCAGTGTACTATTCCAAGAATCTCCCTCCAAGGCATAGTAAAAGACAACCAAGGCATACCGTTGAAGAAAGTGATAGGCTCCCACTTCCATATAATCTGTGGGGACGGGGTACCCTAGCGGATCTTTATTGGCCATCCAATCGGCTGCTAGATTTTGAGGTGATCCAATATGTTTGAGATCACGTTCATCGGAAAAGTCACTCAAAAAGGATACAGCTGCCTCGAATCGTTGTGTATCTTCTTCTTCTTCCGTGACAACACCAGCGGCAGTACTTCCAAGAGTTTCGTCGGTATTTGTATTTGCACTACCACCTTTCGATGCTTTTGTCAGAGGACGGGATACCAATCCAATGGCAAGTAAAAATAAACCAAGACACAGGGCACGCAAATATACTGTGTAGGTAACGAAAATGATAAGATGAGTACACATGCTTGATTTCATAGCACGACTGACTGTATACAGCCATGTCTCATACAACATTGTGCAAATGCAAACTTACTTTTTTTCTTTCGTCGTGTTTCAGCAAATTTATTAACACGTCGTTCTGGAAAAACCTTGGCTTGGGATCGTATTTCTTCGACATGTGGAAGTGATACACCTCCTCCGTCCGAGATGGATCGCATAGAACGTACACTGTCTTTAATACCAAATTCTTCATCGGCATTGTAGACCTCACTTTCGTCATCATTCCATACCCCTTCATCATTTAAAAAGGCAAAGGCATTCTTCTTACTTGCTTCAGTCCACATGCGACTTGTACTTTGTTTCGCCGAATACACTCCAGGACTATTACTGCTGCTACTCCTGCTTTGACCATACGTAGCTGAGGAATGTTGTGTGAGGGCCCTTGTGGGTGACCCCATTGGCGACTCGGACGACGACGACGACGATATAGAACGCGAGGAACGTGATCGTTCTAAACGTTCCGACACATCTAATAATCGTTCTGCATTTTCACGAACTTCAGCTGCTGATCGAGGTGCATTCGGGAGGAACTCACCATCATCAGGTACACTCCGACCTTTCAAGGTACTTGGATCACGGGCACTTAAATTCGTTGGCATTTCTTCAAAGTAGTTCGTAGTCGATCGATGTTATAGACGGAGACTGTGTTTAGTTTTGTGCGTGCGTTTGTAGAAAGCTGTCTGAAAGCTGGTCAGTAGCGCAAGAAGAACAGAGAATAAGGTTGCTTGATGACAAAGGATTTAGTTTTTGTTTTTGCTTTTGACCAGACAAGCAAGATCTTGATTACAGATGATATATAAATCTAGAGTGGGAGGCAATGGCGGAGATGCTACAGGTATCAGTAATCTGTACGACCGATCGCTTTACTCGCAGGTGCAGCGATACTTCATAGCACTCGTAGGATTTGTGTACGTTTTTTGGTTCGTGCTTTGCCATGGAACAAGATACCCTCTAGAAGCAAGGGCGTCGATATAGACAAGCATATATAACGCAGAAATATGCGAACCACGACTACCGACAGTAATCAAGACTTATCAAGTCACGTTGCCGCCAGTACCTAGCGAGTCAGGGAAATCGGGGGTTATATGTACGACTGACAATTAGGGCGTCAGGACGGTCTACCAGTACCACGTAGGGTCCTACTGACTGAAATGTAGAATCGATGACATTTTTCTGTTTTTCTTCTGTCGCAAGAGTTCCAATAAATGTTTATATTTTCAATATATTTACAACAGGATTCTACGTACATACATTTATACTAAAGCCTAAGTCTTATAAAATTTATTATAAAAGACTGTAGATAAGACATTTGCCTCTGTTACCCCAGGTAGTTCTTCGCTGTTCTTCTCCTTCCATTATTCTGTCATAATGATGTAGAGGTGCACAAACTTGCGTTCACTTTCTTCTCTCTCACAACTGTTTGTCTACATGCACCGTATTATTTTGGAATGTTGGCATTGGATGCACTATCTTTGGAATGATTGATAAACGTGATAGATCCAGAGGTAATCAAGGCAACCTCTACTAACTAGTAGAGTCAACTAACTAATAGAGAGATAGCCAAATAATTACATACATTGAAAAAAATGGAAAAATTTGCAATTCTAGGAAACCTCAAAAACATGGGTAATAACTTGAGACAGACACCAGTTTGATTCACTTGGAACATGACAAGGTTAAGCACGATGTTTGTAGAATACCAGAGAGATGATTTTCAGACTCTCTAGTCAATGGAGATCTGGATGAATTGCGCGGATACCACCATTTTCAGCAGACAAGCACACACTCAATCGACATACTCACCGTACCAAGTTGTGTGGAACATGATAAATTCTACAATCTCTCTTTTTCAAAAGGCTGCCATGCCAAAATGTTGCTTCTGGAAGCACTACAGTTGTGATTACGATACAAGAAGCAATGGAAACATTTACAATATTACATGAAACAAGGATTTCAATTCTTAATAGAGAGAACTCATTATTCCTAGGCACCAAACACCATGAAATCTCTTTCCACCTGATGATTGTATTTATTATTGTAATATGGTTCGCCATATTTGGATTACTAATCTATAGTATTCCTTCTCTACCTTTATTTTTATGCTTTTAAACCTCCACTCATACCACCATCTACCACAAGATTCGTGGCGGTCGTATAACTGGAATCGTCACTCAATAAGAAGGCAACTGATTTGATCACTTCCTCAATCGAACCAAGTCTCTTCATCGGAACACTATCCATGGAATTACAGGTGAATTTATTTAGTACAGATAAAGTTAGACCTAGCTACCGATTATTAAACCTGCCAAGAGCCGATAACAAAATTCAAAATAAAGGAAACGTACCTATTAATTTTGCTTTGAGCAACGATCTGGGGATCTTGTGCAAAGTATGGAGATCCGGATTGAGCATGCAATTCATTTTGTCTCGTCCACATGAAACCAGGACCAATCAATGCCGGACTCACAGCATTTACTCGAATGTTATGAGGAGCAAGATCCTTGATTTTTAATTCCCAATAACAAAATAATACCAAACGTAATGCGGATTATGAAAATATTAGAAAACACAGTCCAGTGCAGCATTGTCGAATTCATTTGACCGTCGTGAACAAGCGCGATAAAGACTTACCTTGGCAGTTGATACCGTCAATGCCAACACTGCAGCTTTGCTACTTGCATATGCTGGCATTGCAGGAGTACCCCGAAGACCTGCTACACTAGCAGTATTGACAATGGATCCTCCTGTTTCTTGTTTTGCCATTTGTTTTGCCACAGATTGAAGAACGATAAACATACCAGTTACGTTAATATTCATAACCGAAGCAAAGTCAGCGGGACTGTCGAACAAATACAACACAAAAGAAAAAAATCTTGAGCTCATTTCTACATTCTCAAAAATAGTCAAAACGTAAAAGAAAACTTCATGACTTTACACAATATACGTAATGATTGTACATACCTATATTCAAGAGTTGGTTTTATTTGACCTTGATAGCCTGCATTATTCCAGAGCATGTCAATACTACCAAACTTGTCCACAGTTCCTGCGATGGCGTTGTCTACAGAGGTCTGATCGGTAACATTGCAAGCAAAAACTTCAATGACTGCCTCTGGAGATTGAGCTTTCACCTCTCGAACTGTCTCTTGCAAAGAATCTGAATTCAAATCCATTGCCGCAATCTTAGCACCATGCTTTGCAAAATAAATACATCCTTCTCGACCAAAGTTACCGCCGGCCCCTGTAATTACAATGTTTTTCCCGAAAAATCGGCCATCGTTCGACATTTTTGATCTATTTGATCGTGTGCGAGGAGGAAGAAGATCTCAAGACATCTGGTTGTTCGTCTCTACTAGTAGAGAGCTGTTGTTTTTACGCCTGTTCGTCAAACGAAAACAATCTGCCAAATTACGGGTACTGGTACTACTTGTAAAGTAGAAAACTTCTGTCTCCATATACAGAGAAATCGTACTGCAATTACCTGTACAGAATTCAATCAATCTTTCAGTGAAATGGACATTACCTAGTACCTCGTACGTGGTACAAGTGGTAACAAGTCGACCCCCGGGTACAGTAGACCTAAAGAAGTAGTAGTTTTAGTAAGTTTAACTGGATGGATAACCCGTACGCTATTCTGGTAGACGACGATCAGTTACCCTTAGACTTTTAGTTCTTTAAAAAAAAATAATGATGGGTTTTTGAAGACGACAGATGTGAAGTACCAGGTACAAGAATACCCAGTCAAGCGGTGGTGGACGGAGTATGTATTGGTCCTAGTAGAGTACCCGATATTCGAAGGAAAGATCGGCACTAGAGTTAGTAAATAGTACTTTTATCAAATTGTGTTATTAATAGACTTGTGTTCCGGGTTGCGCTGATCTGATGGATACACTCAACAAATGATATGATATGGCTGCACCTCTAGAGCTAGGATTATTTATTTTTTTATTTTTTATTTTTCTGAGAACAACAGAGCAGACGCAACTACTACTGCGATAAAAACAGAAAATAAATTGAAGTCATATTGGAATGCTAATCAACAGACTACTAGTGCATTAGTTATATATTGTAGAATTCTCCTTGAGAAGTGTTCATCAGAGAATCATCACATCAATAAGACACACAATATCATCAAGATATCTTCAAGTACATCATTGTAATCCTACGTAGTGTATCCTCGATTTTTTAGATCTTAGATCTTAAAATTATCAGATCTTTCCAGTTCAATCATAGATCATAGAATGTACAGGTGTCATCGTAGATTTTTCGTATCCTTTTTTCTCAGTACAAAAGAGCAGATGCAATTGATACAGGTACTTAATAACAGAAAATCTGAACTGAATTCATATTGGGATGCAAATCAGAACACTACTGATGCAATATTTTCATTTATCTGGTATATTGTAGATTTTTTTGGGGAAAAAAATTGTTCTTATTATGACACAATAGATCCTCCAGGGAGATCTTTTTTAGATCGTAGATCTTATTATACCTGGTGAGCAACAACGACACATTTCTAGTACAGGTATATCCTACCGTAAGATCCTTTTTTGAGATCTTAGCAAGATATCTTTTAGATCTTTCGAGTTGCTTCGTAGATCATATATTATAATGTAGGTCCTACAGGTGTCATGGTAGATTTTTCACGTCGTTTTTTTGATACCCTCGTATAAAATGAAGGTACAAATGGATATTGCAAATAGCGTTCTTTTCGTTTCGCAGTTTGTGTCACTTCGTGTCACCATATGTACGAGCTCGCACAAGAAGAGTGCACCGAAAGACAACATCTTGAACCGTCTTCTGTGTATTATAAGGAACAAATCTTCAAAACCTGTTATGGTGTCGATTTCCCTTTTTTGGTACATAGGGCGTACTCGAATTTCAACTCGGAGAGTTCGTCATATGTATTGATCTTTTAATATGCGTTCCCAAGTCATTTTAAAAAGGTACCATTAAACATGAAATGGACAGACAGCTGGTTTTCTGTTGAGGCTTTACTTTCTGGTAATTTGCATTCTTTACCAATGTACCAGGTATTGGACTAAGAGAGACAGGCTGTACAATGATGACGCAAAGGGTATGCTGGTGCATGGTACCTGGTACAGTAACAGTCTGGTACCTTTTTACATAGACCGTCAAGGTGAAGATACATCATCATTTCTTTTGCCATTTGGCCAGGTATTCTTTGGCGAGTTCTACTCCGCCGCTCCGATTATTTCGTCTTGCAAGTCTCAGGAAGTTGAAGTTAGTTTTTATTTATAATATTTGAAGAACTCCATCTGGATCGACTATTGTACGCCGTACCCGTACTAACCAGTACAGTACTGGGATCACAGGACCTAAATAGTTGACACCACGACACGATTCCTGTCGTAATCACGGGATTCAACTTGAGAAAGCATTCTTCCGTTCACCAACCGAGGAACTTCTAGTTGCAGTAAGTACTAGGACTACTGTGTTGATGTGTATCCACAGCCGATGGAATGCTGTCAAGAAAGACATCTCTAGGATCTGGGTGTGAGAATTTTCTAGTTCCTCTAGAGGTAGTCCTACCCAACTGTAATTGCGTGCGCAAGAAAAGAATCGATCGAACTCTCAGTCGCTTTCCTCATAAAAAACTCACACGAAAAGTTTCAAACCAAAGACGTCAACTTTTAAACAAATACAACCATGCCACGAACATTTAGTCGATCCTCTACCTCGACAGGAGAAACTTCTGACTCTAGTCATTCCTCCTGGGAAGATGAGATGGGAGCTAACTCCGATCAACTCTTCTTTGTCAGCTCCTATTCTGATTTCGAGAAGCTCGGTGAGTTTTTTTCATTGGTTGAATTCGAGAATCGGCAGAATACGCTGATCTGATCTGTAACGTCCATCTTCTTCAAGAATGGTGTCTAACTCTGCTCTGTTTGCTCTGCACTTTGCCTCTCTATCGCTTAATAGCTCATGGTCCTCGAGGAACAGAAGCTTCTCATTGTCTGCACGTTTATCGTTTTCACCCGAGTGATGGATCTCTAGTTCTCCTCAACATCGAAGGAGAAAAGAAAGAGGTGATGAATCCTGCCTTTTCTCGTTATCATCCATCGTAAGTTCAACCGACATGATAAACTTACTCATCGGAAATTCTTGAACAACTTCTTGCTGTGATCGATTTGGAGATTTGCTTTCTCATTCGATTCTTTTCTTTATTGTTGATTCTTTAAAACAGGCTCAACGTGGTTTATACGTGCACTGAAGACATTCAGGATAATGGACAAATCATTGCCTATTCCATTGCTCCGAATGGATCACTTACCAAGATTGGTCATATCGACGCCGGTGGAACATCTACTTGTTTCCTCACCATCGACAAAGCGGGAGAGCATTTGATTGCCACTAACTACTGGGATTCCACTCTAGTTGTCATTCCCATCGATCCTGAGACGGGTGCATTCGCAGGCCCCGCGAAAAGCAAATACGACCCTAAAGGAGGAAAGGCTATGGTAGCCGCTGCCAAGAAAGATGGTGGTGTCAACCATTCTCTCAATGATTCATCTACCATCCAGATGCGTCAAGCAGACCCACATTCTCATGCACTTGTTTTAGATCCCTTCGTAGGAACAGTTGCCTACGTTCCTGACTTAGGAAAAGATTTAATCCGTGAATTCTTTTACAACACTAAGACTGGTTCTTTTGACTTGGAATTCAATGTCCTTCCAAGCGGACTTTGCACGGGAAAACCTGATGGACCTCGATACATTGACTTCCATCCAAAGTTTAACATTGCCTATGTAGTCAACGAATTAAGCTGCACGGTAAGTCCGGAAAAAACAGATGCTTTCTGACGGAAACTTTCTGATTTCTCAATGTTATTTGCTCATCTTTTTTTGTTTGCATTCCAATCTCCATACATCTTGCAAATCCTTCAGATTGCTGTATTTGCAGTCGACCGCACCTTGATTCACGAAATTGCGAAAGCTTCGGCCAATAATGAATCAATGGACCAATTCAAGGGACGCTCTACTTTAAAATTAATCCAGTCTATCAAAACTGTCCCCAGCGCTTTCCCCACCAGCATGAATACTTGCGGTAGAATTGCTGTTCACAAATCTGGTCGCTTTGTCCTCGTATCCAATCGTGGACATCAATCTGTTACCATTTTCCGTGTCAAAACCAAGGGAAAGAAGGCTGGAGAACTGACTACTGTCGGGTACTTCCATACCCACGGCGAAACCCCACGCCATTTCAAGTTTGACAACAGTGGTCAATACTTAATCGTTGCCAACCAGGACACTGATTCTGTGGCAATTTTTTCCTTTAACCTCAGCAGCGGCGAAATCAAATATACCGGGAACGAATACCGGGTCCCTTCACCTAACTTTGTTTGCTGCTGCCCCATTCGTGATGATTCAGGACTTGCTTTCACCAACGGATCTGATTCTGAAAATGACGAAAGAGTTCAGATTGATCTTGGTAGTGATAGTGATGAGAACAGTACCACTCCTACCACCACTGATGACAAGGCAAGTCTCCGTGACGAACTTGAAAAGGCAAGAAAGGAAATTGAAGAACTCAGGCAAAAGCTTGCCAGTGTTCATTAAATACAGAACTAAACACAGCCCATCATCTCTTTAAAAAATGGTGAGTTGTGTTTGTTAGAAATGAACGGTCATTTTGCACTAATAGACTTCCATGGCGTTGTGGTGTATCATAATTTTTCATTCTACGTATTTGAATTAAAATACAGTAAACAGTAACATCCAAACTACATGGATGTTTTTTATGGTTGAGTTGTCATCTTGGATCCGCAGAACAAGATGTGTTGCATATTATTACGTAAGTAAAGAGACCCGTTACAGACTGTAGAATAAAAGATCGTACGATCTTCTGGGTATGCATGTTTTTAAGTGTTCAGAAAATAAAATTAAAAAAAAAAAAGGATGTATAAAGTAATGAAAAGCACATACATAATATAAAAGATCGTTTTTTCATCGTGCTTCTAATGTTTGCATTCATTGACTTCAATTGTTACCAACCATGATGTATAAATGTACTGGAGAGAACATTCATTTTTTTATAAAAAGAAACTTAAAAATTGGTTTAGAGTTCATATTCTATAATTTCTTTTCGTACGTTTAATACGTAACTTGCCACCCAAAAAACACAAAAACCTAGTCCACAAAGAAACGTATATATATATAACGTAATAGCCTTTTTTGTTTCAAATCATTCTTTCAATGCTGTCCCTTTATATGTTTATTTGTTTTGTTTCCATTTAAAAATTATGTATTTTAAAACAGTTCTGGTTTAGGTCCACCAAAGAAATGATGTTCTGCTAATTCCACAATCATATCTTTTCGCAAAGCACCTTCAATCCTATCCTTCAATACAGCAGCAGCAGTTTGTTTTTCAGGTGGATCATCTTCCTTGGGTTCATACTTGTCTAAAAATAAGAGAGTGGGCAATCCCATAATGTTAAGACGTGCTGCCATGGTTTCTTCTAAATCTGTATCCATCTTGACAAATCGGACGCGTCCCTTTAGTTCCTGTGCGGCAGCTTCAAATTCAGGTGCCATCAATACACATGGTCCACACCACGTCGCATAGGCATCTACAACTAACGGTTGATCCCATTCAGTTAACATTATTTCTAGTTCAGCACCTGTTACCATGGGTGCAGCCTTTTCTTCACCTTCAGCAAACAATCTAGTAGACGATGAAGGGGGATGAACAAAGGGAGTTGCGGGAGTAAAAGCATCCGATGATGGTACAAGGAATGCCATAGTGCTGACTAACATGGAGAGAGAAACAGTCTTCATCATGATTGTAGTATTGTTGCGTTGTGCTGCGTTGTGTTAATTGTTCAATCTAGAAGATTGCTTTTGGAATCAATTCAAAAAGGAACGTTTGAAGAAATATCTGACAAATTTGTGTTTTAGCGTAGAACTATAGTTGGTTTACCGATACGGTACTCTCTCCTGATGTTTGTTGTGTGTCTTTGATTGAAAAACAAAAATCTAACGAACGTGTGTGGGTTTTCTCTGTGTCGGCGATCGAATGTGCTTGACGAGTGACGAGCGAGAGGGGTCTGTGGTTGTAGTGTGATGTACTCGTACTTTTACAGTTCAAGTCTGTCTGACGTAGGAGTTACATACCTATCAGCAGTTGAGCGGATACATGGCAGACACATCTTCGGGAGTTTCTTCAAGAATCAAGACCCACAGAAAACAGTAGGAGCGAAGAAGAAACTCGGAGGGTTGATGTCTCTGCATACCGTAGACAGCTTTAGCGATAAGCATGTCTTTCTATTTACTACGAAGCACCGTGCATTTTCGATTGACACCAAGAATCTTGTCGTCGCCACCCCCCTCCGACAGACAGACCAGTCTATTGGAATATATTTTTCAAGATTAAAAGCGAACATAATACTGGTAGCCCCTAATTCGACATCAATAAGTGTTAGTAATAAATAATGGATATCAGGATTGTCAGATTTACGTGTATTATAGTAGATTTGACGTACCTGTCTACAACATTGTAAGTATCAAATAAGTATCTTTGCCTACTAATATAGTACTTACTAATGTACTTTTCTTCGAAAATCAACATAAAAACCTAACGAAGATAATAGATACCCCCTGTTTCAGATTTTTACTGACAGTAGATTTCTCTCGAGAAAAAAAGGGTGATGGTACAATCCGACAATGTGGCGGTGAGTTGGGTCAGAAAAAGGTTACAGAAACTAGAGAAGCCATAGCGGTCTTTACAACTCTCTTACGGATCCGTTCCACTAATTCAACTTCCAACCTTTCAATCGATCAACTCCAAGACAAGTAGAGGACAACAATGGATGACAATATGACAGGCAAAGCCAATGATAATGATGTCCCCGAAAGTGCCCAGTCGACCTCTAAGAGTAGTAGCGTTTCCTCCTCCCCAGACGCCATTACCGCCGCCACAACCAAAGTTGCAGCTGTAAAGGAAAGTGGCAGCAGTCTGACATTCAAAGATTTTAGGAACAGAGAACGCCCTGAAAGAACCAAGTATAAAAAGAAATCGACATCTACCACGACCAAAAAAAGTACCGACACTCTTGTCGACAATTATTTCAAACAAGATTATGGTTTAAAATCGTTAACTTCTTCTCCTACTACCAAAAGTAGTAATGATAATCAACAACACGAAGAACAAAATGATGCCAATACTAATAATAAAGAGATTGATGATCATCGTCGTACAGTTTCACAAATGAGAAAGGACTTGCGCGAAAGTCAAATGAAAGAAAAAGAATTACAGCAAGAATTGCAAGAATTAGAAACTAAAAAAAAGGAAGCCTCTCAAGTGACACAATCACATACGACACGACGCACTAAATTGCAAGGAGAATTAAAAAGCAGCAAGGCAACTGCCGTGGAATATCAATTGAAAGCATCAGAATTAAGTGTTAGTCTTGCGACACAAAAGGCAAACATAGATGAAATACAAGATAGCTTAAAATTTCAACAACAAGAAAATGTCAAGAAAACCATGGAGAACGTCAAAAAACAAAAGAACAATTTGTATACAAGTCGTGGTGGTATTTTTGGTATTGGTTATAGTAGAAGTAGCAATACCAGTAGTTCTAGTACGAATAAAGCAGCACCACCAGCTAAACCACCATCGAATTCTTTAGATGCCTTTTTAAGTAGAGGCGGTGATAATGACAGTGATGGTGATGCTGTTGTGGAGGACGATGATATTTCTACTGATTTTCCTACATCTTTTTCAGTAGACCATCATCATTCTACTGCGGGTGGTACTGGTACAGCCAAATCATCTACCAATCGTGGTGGTGTTTTTCAAAATTCATTACGTAAGCTTCAAACTTCAAGACAAGAAGCTGAAATTACGAGGTTAACTCGTCGTGTGGATACTTTAACAGTTGAAACAGAAAAATATCCTGAAGAAATTTCTTCTTTAGAAAGCGAGTATGAAAAGGCATTGAAAGTCAATGAAGAGATGCGTGCTAAACTTGATGCGTTGGAACAACGTTATGGGGCTCTTCATGTTGCTGAGTGAAAATTTGTATCTATATATTTTGAATGGGTGGAGGCATTGGGTCTGCCTATCAGATAAGTCGAAACATGTTGTAGATAGGATTGTCATTCATTAGTTTATTTTTTTATTTTATTTTTTTTTATAACAGAAATTCTCCCGTGATACTTTTGCCTCGTCCAAAATGTCTACAGTCAATGACTCGACATTCTTTTTTTTAGTTAACCATGTACGATTTTACATCATCTATTTCTTCGTCAAAATCTTCGCTGTCGTCATCATTATCACCAAATTCTTCATTTGCTTCTTCTGGTGGTGCCGTTTGCTCCCATTTCTTTCTCAATTTTTTATCACGATTGATGTAGCAGTGACTTAACTTGAGTTCAGACGTCTTGGCAAGGCCTTCATTGATGTACTCAATTGCCCTTTCCTTCAGAGTAAGTGCTGTTTGTTGTTCAACAAAATTGGCTGGAAAGCGTAGACTTAACCAAAGAAATAATTCGAGTTCGTTGTGCAAATGGCATAAGGAAGTGAGATGATCGTAAGACTTTGCTGGCCTTGGGATGGTATTCCGGCCTAATCCAGGAGCTTCTCCAGCAGCATATTTCCTCGCAAAGTTAGATAGTGCGCGTTGTGCCCATCGATTGCTCAATGACACAGGTGCCATGCACAAGGTATACTTATCCGCCAGTGGGAGAGGAATCTCATCTACCCATGCCGATATGCCCTTCATCTCGTTTTGACGACAAATAAAAAAGTCACCTCGCGTTTTGGCCATATCACCAAATAAATCCAACATGCTACCAAGATTGGAAGAGTCGGTACCACCCAATCCATATTGTTCAAGTGCATCACTGAAATGTTGTATGTGTCCAGCAGTGGGTAAAAGACCTGCCTTTCGGATTCTTGGAATATCCGTAGACATACATTTATGCAAGTATTCCATATCTGCTGGGTCACGACAAGTAACTTCCCCGACAGGGAACGGACTGTTCCGACGTCCTGCTCTACCGGCTATTTGCTTCACTGCCGAATGGTCTAGTCGAACGACACCGTCACCATTGACTTTAATCATTGAATTAAAGATGATCCGCCGAATCGATAAATTCAAACCCATACCAATGGCATCACTAGCTACAAGGATGTCATAACCCGAGTCTTGATCATTAAAGAGGCGAGCTTGCTCCGTCCTTGTTTCTGGTGGTAAAGAACCATAGATCACACAACATTTGAACTTGGTAGATTCCTCAATCTCACGTTTGATTGCAAATATATCATTTCTAGAAAATGCAACGATACAATCGCCAGGCTGTACCCTGTTATAACTTCCCTTTTCTCCGGACGTCAAGGCGAGACTATTAGGTGCAATCTCTAATTCACTAAATCGGTCATAACTTTTCAAAACAAACTCATCACCGCAAACTTTGGCAATCCGTTCTACAATGTTCTGGGCTTCTAATCCTCCACAGACGTGAATTTCTTTGCATCGAATACCTAAAAGTGCTTTAGTCCAGCCTGCACCTCGATGAGGATCAGCAATCATTTGGATCTCATCAATTACAACAACATCAAAATCTTCATTGGTGAAAGCCATTTCAACAGTCGCTGCTGCATGTGTGTTGAAGGGGATTTCCCGTTGTTCCTGTCCAGTGTACAAGCAAGTATAGACACCCTGATGAGTAAGCGTTTCGTAAACCTCAGCAGCCAAAAGGCGAAGAGGACCCAAATATAACCCCCGTTTGGCATGTTTGAGACGTTGCAGAGCCTCATATGTCTTTCCAGAATTGGTTGGACCACCATGAAATATAATCTTTCGTCGATCAAGTCTTGTATGCATATACCATTCATGAGGTTTAGTTAAATCTGTTTTGGCGTCTAATGTTTTGTAGTGCTCAATCAGTAAACTATGTCGATCGTGAAGATAGGAAGCATATACTGCGCAAACTTCTTGCATGACTTTTTTCACGACAACAAGGGCTCTGTTGTACTCATCTTCTTGTATAGCAGATTTCATCACAATCCTTGATTTTTCTAGTCTTGCAATCTCCTTTGTTACAGCATCTACAGCCTGTCGAGCATTCATGACACGATTCCGCTGCTTTTGTAACTTTTTAGCTGTTGATAAACTCTTCTCCTGCTTTTCATCTACGTCGTCGTCATCGATCAAGTCAGAATTGCTATGATCGAGAGAATCCCAAATTTCAGTCCATGTCTTGGTGACCAAGTCTCCCATGCTTGTTGAATTTTTTTTCCTATTTGATGTTTCTGTTATTTTTGAAGATTCATTTTCATTTTCTTTTTCATATGCGGCTTCAAGGATAGATAACGATCGTTCTTGTTTGTTTAATTTTTTGTGACGTTCATTTAGCCGTTTCTTTAATCTACGGACGATCTTTTCATGTCTCACTAGATTTTTATCTACATTTTCCTTTTGACGAAAAATTTTCGACCATTTTAAATTATGAAATCCAGCTTCCACCAATTCATTCAAACAGTATTTCATTTTAGGTGATAAAGGTTTTTCTGTTAATAATTTTGAAAAGCTTGTAATGGAATCCATATACATTTGTCGATATTCCGACAACAGACCATTATTTTCATTGTTGTTGTTAATTTTGTTGCTGTCGTCGTTGGATGTATTGCTGTAGGACACATCAAGGTTCAGTCTTGCCATTGTTTGACTAAAACAATCCGCGTCATTGGCAAGCCAATAGGGGATTGACTTTGCAGCATTCCGTATTCTATTTATTCTCAATTTTTCTTCTTTTCTGGATAAAATTGGTGGCGACTCATCGTTATGATTTTTGTCACTCGTTTCTGTGGTATTATTTTCGTCATTTCTATCGAAAGCCTCGTGCTGCGTAGAAAGCCAACAGCGATGACAATGCACAGAAGAAATTCTGTTCCTGTTGTCATCATCGAAATAATTCCATACAGAATTTCCAATGGAAGTCAAACTGCGTTTTCCTATTCGAGTTCCATAAACGAATAAAGATGATTGTGATACGCGTCGTAGTGGTAATCTTGACCTCAGCATGGTGGGTCCTGTATATGGTTGTTGAAGATTCTAATCACTGTGCGGCAGGGGGTGGTTGTCGATTTGTCACATTTGTTGAGTCTGTGTGACGATTTGAATTTGTTGGCATCGTTTGTCGCAGTTTTCTTCTTGTCTTTGTGGGATTTGTTGGGATGCGCGTTTTTTGTGCATGCTTCTCTCATGCACGCATGTGTGCGAGTTCATCTGGTGACGACATCATGCGCGCATCGTGAGGGGGGCATATGCTTCGGCCGAAATGCGAACTCCCCCGAAACTCCAGCAGAACTGTCTGGATTCTGGATAGCATGATTCACACATACAAGTAAGTACCCGGGGTACACCGTTCGGCCAATATTCTACGTAAAGTCATACTACCATCCGCAAGATATTGTCGGTAATCCGAACTCCAAACTTCTCTTGTATAATAACACTTTTTGCTGAGTGATCGGCTCACAATCATGTAAACTACAGAAACAACCCATAAAAAATAAATCAGAACTAACTCGAGAATACAAAAAATCAGAACAAAATTCTACATTCTGTTTAATAACATACACCATGCTCTTTCATCACCATCACCGAATGATACTTGGCTTCATACTGCTCCTCCTCGGCAGCGTTGTTAATCAGACTAAAGGAGCATTTCGTCCGCAACACCGCCATCACAACCGTCGATCTTCTCATGATATTCTCCCTCATCGAGGTCTTGGTCAAGGAGAAACGGAGTGTCGCAATTCACGATCTGAATACTTCAAAACTGATGCCGATTTCATGCCCCAATGCGATTCCTGTTGTTGTGGTGGATTTGTGGAATCCTTTAGTTGTGAAGACTCCTGTTCTACTTGTGTAGGTACGCAGTGTACTCGTTTTTCCTTCACCGAGTCATGGAAAGACACGTACGGGTTAGTATCGCACTACTTGAAAGGTCATGAATGGTGCTATGAAATAACTCGTGGAAAAGACAAGGGAAGAAAATATTGTGAAAAGGTGGGCTACAAATCATCAGGAGGAATCGATCATTGCCAGCTCTTCATTGATGGTGAAGAATGCGCTTGGTGTGAATACCAAAGTTGCGCCGAGGACGGTGAATACAGAATGGTTGGGGATTGTACAAACCTTTATGTCGATTCTACTGTTAATGAATGTTCTGGTGAATACAATGGCATATTTGACTCTTTTTTCCGTTTCGATGTCGAAGATACACTTAATTGCAATGTAGAAGAAATTAGCAATAGTGGTGGTGATACCTTTAGTAATAATGGTGGCGACACTGGTGGCAGTGCAGCTTCAGTATTTTTCTCTCAAGCTGTGTGGTGGCTTCTTGGAATCTGGGGCGTTTTCACTTTTGGTTCAATCATCGTGTAAAAGGAAAATCTCCACATGCTCCTGGGTATGGTGGTACCGATAAAATATGTATTACCCTCAATAATCCCATTGTCAAAATTGGAAGTATACATTGTATGTATTAAGTTTCAAAATTGAGATTAGGCCTAGTTTTTAAAAAAATGATTCCTCCTTTTGGATGCTACTAAATTGTTGAACAAGAACTTTAGCATGCACGTTTGTGTCTCATAAAATATAAATACAAGTAACTTTAATTTATATTTACTACACTCATCTGTTTTTAAAGCAGCTCTGATTCTTGTTCGTGTTTGTTTTGTTTCATGTAAAGAGCTTTTGGTTATTTCTGTTATTCTTATCATTTGTCGGGACGCGCGTTTTTAGTTGATGCTTCTCTCATGCATGCATGTGTGCGATTTCATCTGGGGATCATCGTGCGCGGCCGCATGCTTCCGCGTAATTTGGTCCTGCGTCTAGGTTTTATGAAATGCGAACTCACCCTGAAACTCAGCAGAACATCAAGCCGTCTTTCGATATGTAGCATGATACGTCGATTCGTATGCACACAATCAGTAGTCGTACGTAAAGTCATACCATCTGAAAATACAGTGGGTAATCCGAACTCCAAACTTCTCATGTCACACTTTTTGCTGAGTGATCTGCTTACAATCATGTTGTAAACTACAGAAACAACGCATAAAAGTAAATCACAACTTCGTCAAGAACCCAAAATTGGTACAAAATTCTACATTCTACTCAGTAACATACATCATGCTCTTTCATCACCGAATGATACTTGGCTTCATACTTCTCCTACTCGGCAGTGCTATTAATGAGATTAAAGGCACATTTCGTCCTCAACACCGCCATCACAACCGTAAATCTTCTCATGATATTCTCCTTCATCGAGGTCTTCTTGGTCAAGGAGAAACGGAGTGTCGCAATTCACGATCTGAATACTTAATAACTGATGCCGATTTCATGCCCAAAATGTGATTCCTGTTGTTGTGGTGGATCTGTGGAATCCTTTAGTTGTGAAGACTCCTGTTCTGCTTGTGTAGGTACGCAGTGTACTCGTTTTTCCTTCACCGAGTCATGGAAAGACACGTACGGGTTGGTAGATAGAGAATATTGCTTTGAAATAACTCGTGGCAAAGACAAGGGAAGGATAGCTTGCCAAAAGATGTTCCACACGTCATCAGGAGGAATCGATCATTGCCAGCTCTTCATTGATGGTGAAGAATGCGCTTGGTGTGAATACCAATATTGTGCTGGGGAAGGTGAATACAGAATGATGGGGGAATGCACAAACCTTTATTCCGATTCTACTGTTAATGAATGTTCTGTTGAATACAATGGCATATTTGACTCTTTTTTCCGTTTCGATGTCGAAGATACAATTAATTGTAACGTTGGAAATAGCAATACCGGTGGCGGTACTGGTGGAAGTGCGGCACCTGTATGTTTCTCTCAATCTGTGTGGTCGCTTATTGGAATCTTAGGCATTGTTACTTTTGGCTCAATCATCGCATAAAAATGAAATATCCCCATGCTTCTGGGTATGGCGGTACCTGTATGTATGACCCTCATTAATTCCATGCCCACGATTCGAAGCAGACTGCAGGATTCATTGTATATATTACGTTTCAAAATTGATATTAGTTCCAGTTTTTAACAGAATACTTCCTCTTTTAGGATACGCCACTAAATTGTTGAACAAGAACTTTAGCTTGCACGTTTGTGTCTCATATGAAATATGAATACCTAGTGTATATATTTACTTTTAATTCATATTTACTACACTTTTTTAAAAAAAAAAGCAGCTCTATTTCTTTTTGTATTTGTTTCATTTCTTGTAAAGAGCTCTTGGCTTTCATCTAATCGCTTTTGATATTTGTGTTACATTCTTGTTGTTATCAGATGATATTCTCTAATATAGTACAATATGGCTTGATGTTTTGACAATATAGGTATCTTTACACTTCCCATACAATACCCAATATATGAAGCTATTCGACATGGACATGTGAATTTTCTACCTTTTAAATTCCTTTCTTACGGTCTTTAAAAAGTTCCGTGGAAGTAACTTGTTGGTAGAAACGTGAATTCGTCATAGTAGAGAACTATCATATTGCATCTTGGTATCTTTGAACTAAGCTTTCGTGAAATTATCAACATTCAACTGGACATGACAGTCTTGAGCTTCAATCTCTACCATTACCAATAGATTGGGTGTTTCAAAACGATTGATACCTGTCAAATCACGTGGTAGGGTCTGACTTCTCCTCTTCTTGTTATCACGATCTGCATCACCAATCCACTCGGAATATAAATGGAAATTATCCAAAAATGTATCCACATCCGTTGTATAAAAATGGATTCGCGTTATATTGGAATGATCCATACCAGTCTCTCCCAATGTTTTGTCAATGTCAGATAACGATGCCAACATTTGTTGTCGAAATTCATTTCCGTTGTCATTGCTGTTGCTGTTCTGCTCGTCTGGTGATGATGAGGAGGATCTAGTTAATGGTAATTCAATATGACTTGTCGCATACAGTGTTCGTCGAGGACCATGTTTTAAAAATTCTTGTTCAATTGTATAATGAGAATGCTGATGATTTTTGCTTTTTTGTCCCTCGTGAAAACTGGCATTATCTTTATTACGAAGAGTAGTCACAAGACCATATCCTACAAAAGGCATAGCAATGACAGTCACTACAGCCCAATTCCAACACGATGATGATAATTGTCCAAGAACATCATTGTTGTTGGTAACTAGTGACGATGGTTCTTCAATCATCATGGTGCTGCGCAAACTAAAATCCATCCATTCAATTTCACACAGCGCAGATAGCTTTTTCAGGCAGAACAAATCCCAAATTGTTTCGTATGTGTACGAAGTAGGTGAATCTCAGTCGACAACGTTATGTGGAGTACCGGATTGGACAGTCGACAAGGCTATTCTTCACGCGATGAGCAAGGAAATGCACCTACTAAATACGATTGCCTGTGTCACAAATCACAAACACTACAAACTATTGATTATTTTCTGTCAAACATGGTAGTAGTGTGGGATACATAGATTTTCTGATTTCGTCCCACAGAACTTTTTGTTGAAATATGTATGTTGACATACTCTTTTTTGTCCTGCTTACAGTATTTAATTGTCGTTATGTATCGAAATTTTAGTAAAGTAAAAAAATAATAATGATATGGGGAGTTGCCAGTGAAAAAGCTTATTGATGATGCAGCCTCCCCCCCCCGTATTATGTATATCATTTTCAATCGAGAGAGACGATCATCGAGCAATTAATGAAGAAAATTCAACATATCTACTACTGTAGAGCAGTAACGGATCTCTCGGACTAATCGTTTTCAATTCTTTTATTTTCTCCAGTCATCCAACGCATGAAGGTGCCGTACAGGTACTTGAACGTACTTGAAAGCGGCAAGACCAAAGAAAGAGTTTAAATAAATAGCGTGGATTTTATTGGACGAAAATGAGAGGGCGATTATTTATTTTCAAAAATAAAAGTCGATAATTGCACCCTTAAAAAATAGTTCATTGGTTTACTCGTACCCATAGCACTTTTATAAAAAAAAATTGTTAAAATGTTCTACGTACGAACCAACTTGTTCAAAGTAGAGGCTACCGTTATCCGTTACACGAAAAATAATGAAAATTCGTAAATCATAGGTAGTATGGAGATGCAGTCTGCCATCGCTCGTTGATGGGCTTGTGTGGGGCTTCCCAGGAGGTGGGACACTTGGTCGAACTGGTCGGAAATATTTTTTGTTTGAGCCTTTTTTTTCTGTCTCATCTGTCACACCTCTCTTTTTAGCTCTGGTCACACATACTCATACGTTGTTTATATTATTGTTCCTTCATGGAAAATTCGTCCCATGGTGAGTGAATGGTGAACTTACCATAAAGTAAATCATTCCAAGGCAATGTTATTCAAGAGAAGAATATCATTGAGTAGCAGTGCAATATTAAGGTTTCGCCCAAAGAATGATACAATTATGATTTCAAGGGAGTTTGTTCGTCGGTGTGTTTGTTGTCGGTCGTCATCATGGGCAGCAACTTTGAATAATAACAATTATTATCAGCAAGCTTTCAAGAGCAATGGATTTTTAGTATCTACCAGGAATGCACCAACCATAAATAGGAGCCCAGCAGCACCAATAAGTCGATCCTTTTGTATATCTTCATTATCATCAAACAGGAAAGATCAAGATACAAAATATAATCCAAAAAAGCGGATCATTACCTATTTGACAGATGTCGAAGGTGATGCCTCCTATTTAGATCGATATGTTACTCAATCGAAAGTATTACAATTCCGTAAGGTCAAACCAAGATTTGGAAATAATGATGATGAAGATGACTATTTTCCATATGACAAGTGTATAGAATTTACAACGGAGGATAGTATTCTGGTTTATGGTGGTGATGTATGGGATCGTGGTGGACATGATTTGTATGTTATACGTCAATTATTAGATTTACAAGGTAGAGCGGGATTGGATCGTGTATATTTTATCATGGGGAATCGTGATATTAATAAATTACGGATCTTACAAGAAATGGGATTACCCCGTCAAACACAATTACCACTCCACAAAGGTGTTTGGTGGTTATCAGGTACGGGACGACAAGGTGATCCACTGTTATTTAATAATGTTAACAATGACAATCATCATCAGACAGATACAGATAATGAAACAACAGCAGCAGGAGTATCATCGTTGCCGTCGTCGTCACTTCTTGTACCACAAACAGATGCAGTGAAACGATTAAAATGGATGTTGTCACAAACCATGGGAAGTCCAGATGCTTTTGAATTACGAAGAAAAGAATTACAGTGGGAACAAGAAACAAAAATGAAGGAACGGGATGGTTTGAATAATAAAGTAAATGTTGATATTTCTGATATGGAGATTGTAGAATCATATCGTAACTCATGTCATCCAATCAAGGGTGAAATGGGAAAATATTTATCAAATGCACACCTTACCTTGCGATTCGGGTCTATTCTATTTGTACATGGTGCACTTCCATTTACACAACCAATCCTTCAACGCACATTGGAACAACAATATAAAGAAGAAAGCAACAACAAGAGTCAAAAAGTTATTGAATCATTCTGGACTAATTTTGAATTTGCCATGCCATGGAAGAAAAGAATGGAAGAAGGAGATGAAAGAAATAACAAACAAGAACAAGTGACGGATGTTGATCATTGGATTTCTACTCTCAATACCTTTGCACAAGATAATATAAAAAAATGGAAACAAAGTATTCAAGACTACGAAATGAATCAAGATGGAAATGCAAAAAGTCAACCTTGGGCTACTCTTGGTGGATACGGCCATACCAATAACAATAGCAACAATTCGACACCTACCAAACAAAAAGAATCATTGTCATTATTGGCGAAGAGTCATCATACTAATTATGGTGATCTTATGCAATATGGGATGGGATGGACACCTGATCGTATTCGGAATCCAACTATTGTATATTCAAGTTGGTTAACGGATGGGATGCCACGTAATTTTTTTCCTATACAACAAGAAGCACGCAATGATGAAGATTTTGATACAATATCGAAAATGGACAACAAAGAAAAGAATCAAGAAGAAGATAAAGTCAAAAAGGCTGAATTGTTTGCAAAATTGACAGATGAATTTATGCAAACATTTGATATAAAATTAATAGTTTGTGGACATCAACCTAATGGTGATATGCCTATCCCGATACAAGTTGTAGGAGGAGGAGGAGGAGGTAGTCATGACCAGAACAAGATCACTACAACATCTTCTTCGTCATCATCATTATCGCGTTGGATTTTAGGTTGTGATACAAGTTATTCAGGTGATACCATATGGTTACAAAGTAATTACGATCCTTCATTTCCTGAACAAAGGACAAATGTAGGGAGAGGATATGGACCGAATGGTAGAGGTAATGTTGCTGTAAGTGAAACATTGATTGAACAAGATATGAATGATGGATCTATCACCAATGTGTTTTGCCATGGTGTATTAAGTGATGGTACACTATATGAATCAACAAATCTTATCAAGGAGAGTCAAGATGACAATGACAATAACAGTGATGAGTTGATTGTAGGGAAACTGGCAGATCCAGATATTCTAAAGGATTACTGTATTTGGGATCCAAATGATTCTTCATCATGTGGTTGCCCTCCTCCTCCTCCTCCTTCTTTGGGCGGTGATGAAAGTACATTATCGCAAGAGAAGAGTGAGAAACGACAAGAAGAACAAGACAAGTTTTGGGTCAAGGCCAAATTTAAAGATGGTTCTTACTTATTGATTAAAGGTAAAGGATTTCATGTTTGGAATGTTATGATTCAACATAAAGAAGGAAATAAAGGCAAAAGATAGCCAAATGTAAATCATTTTTTTTAAAATTAAGTTATAATATTATTGTGAATGCTACATAGCTGTAATGTGTTGTGTTTTTGTTGTTTGATTTCTAATATAGTCAAGACGTTTTTCCTCATTTATATAAACCTATATCTTATAGAATGGGGCTTTCCTTCTTTTGATGTTCTGTAAATATACTACTTTGATCAGAAGATCCTTCTCTTGACTCGACCCAAATCAAGTAGGTTGACTTTTGGGTGGGTTCTCTCAACTTTGTCATGGTCGTATACGTATTTTATGGTACCATCTATAACTTCCTTGCCCTTTTTTTGGTTCATTTAAATATATATATATATATTATAGTTAATTTATTCCAAGGATGTATTACATAAGGGACAACTTGGAGTACGTGATCGTTTATTTTTATTAGCAAAGGTATAGGCCCATTGATCGACACATTCTAAATGAAATTCATGTTTACATTTGGGTAATATTCGTAGCGAATCACCTTGTTGGTAGTCTTCACAGCATATACAGCATGTTTCACAATAATTACGTTTGGATTCAATGGCATCAATAAGTTGTTGACGTTCGACATAGAGTGTTTGTTGTTGTGCTTTGGGTACACCACGATGTTCCAACATGGTTCGTAATTGAGATAAGGAACATGTTTTAGGATTGGTAAGAGACGAAGGTGGAACAAATTCTTCAATTGGCATGGTTTGAATCATGTTGGATATTTGTTCAAAACGACGTTGTTTGGATTGTTCTTCTTCTTCTGGTGACATTCGTTGTTGTTGTTGTTGACGTCCATGATGACCACCAGCTTGTGCTTTTAATACCATAAAGACAACACCCATTTGTAATAAACTCAAGAAGGAACCTATATCCATGGTGGACATGGCTACTGTCGTTAGGACAAAGACACCAAGGCATGTCACGATGGATATGAGAAAACGATTTTGGATTCCAGTAAGGTTCGTGATTCGTTGAATGTATCGTGTCAAGTAGGGACGAATGATACGATTCCATGTCCCATGATAGAAACCATACATGACTGTAAGAGTCATTCCCAACATCATAAAGATGGTCAAGGACCGTTGCACTTGTTTTGGATCTAATTGAGAGGTGATATAGGGTAATAATTGTATAAAAAATGCTAATAGACCTATATATTGCATGGGTCCACCATTCGATGTCCAAAGGAAAATCATGATGATTTTTGTTTTTATTTTTGTTTTGTTCTTTTGTTCTTTTGTTCGTTCGTTCAATGGAAACTAAAGTGAACTGAATTGGCTTCTTGTGATTTGTTACGATATTGCAAAGAGACGCTAGAGAGTTGTAATACTGATAGTTCGAATGGAGATCTTTATCTCTTTCTAGAGAGAAGAAAGGAATGGAGAAATAAAAAGGCTTTGTGAAAAGTTGACATTAGACGAAAAAGCTGTAGGACACGCCTTAAGCAAAAAGACAAGAGGAAGTTTGCCCAAGTTTTTCAAGAACTTTGGTGTGTTGCTTCCGTTTGCGTCGTGCGTAGATAGACAACGAGAATCTCTTAGGAAGAGCAACGATCTCGCGGCAGGTCTGCAGGCCAGGCAAGATCGACAATGTGATAGCACTTCTGATTATTCTAGGGTTACATGTTATTGTATCATCCAAGGGAGTAAAATATAAATAGTGGATACGGTAGGAATGATGACAGTTAGGGTTAAATCAGAATCTTCTGTCCATCTCTTCAGTCACTAACTTGCATTCAAAATATTCAGGAATGAATAATGATTTTTTTTAAATGAAAGAACAATGGATGACGGAATGATTTGATTCGCACAGAGTGATGTCACCTTTTTCTTATACGGAGTTGTACCAATCGCAACGGACCCATAAATATTGAATTTAAATTTGCAGTAGAAGGTTCGTTTGACTATCGCTTATGCTGGACAATTTGGGCCACGACATCATTATCACAAAGGATCTCGAGATATCTAGTAGAGCCCACTACTAAACTCTCTAGACACTCATCCGACAACCAACAAGCAAGGGTACCAAACACCGTGACATCTGCCGTAGAGTAATCTTGGGAAACACGAACCGGTGGATAAAGTGGCAACACAGAACACCTACTCCGTACGAGAAAGATATATTAATATATCAAACAAGTAAATACTAACACTGCAACAACTGACTTGACAGCGTTTCTGTTTCTGGTTGAGGTTGCATCCGGAAACGGACATTGTGTGTGTGTCTTTCAAAACTAGATAGCGAAGAATTGATCCGTGGTAAACACGTGTTTCGTCAACACAAGCACCTCAGAAAAGCGAATCTTTCAACATTGTGGGACTCAGCACAAACTTGGAGGGCTGTAATTAAATTGGTAACTCTATCTTTCAGTGCGCGTGCAATCAATCAATAAGCAAAACGTTACCTTTCTCTTCTTCGGCACAACAAAAACCTAAAAACTAACTAATTTCAAATATGCCACCCTTTGATGATGTGGATGATCCTAGGACACCCTTAGTGTCCAGTGAAAATCGAAGGAGGAATACCTCTTCACCTGGTGATAGTGATGGGTCATCTCCACCCTCCCATCATTCCATGAACAGTAGTCGCATGGGAAGTACGCGGAGCAGTCGACGAAGCCTTCGAGGTCGATCGTCGTCGTCGTCGGCATCTCGTCGTTGCATGACTGCAAATCGTGCCTTGTCCATTGTAGGATTGGTATGTATCATCATGTTGGGTATATACTTTCAATGGAAGGTTGAACAGTTATCCACGGAGTTGTTCAAGGAAGAAACACAAATTAATGATTTGCAGCATACGATTAATAATCAAGCAGAAGTCATTCGTCGCTTTAATGAATCTGTAACGAATTCCGATGTCATCCAACGATTGCAACATTTAGAACAGGACCTGAGATCTACAGAACAAACCTTGATTACTAAGCTTACACAATCGGAACATGACATTAATATACAATTGAATAAAACCTTGGAACAACTATCGTTCAAGGTCCAACAGGCAGAAACCGCCATTGAAAATGAAGTCTCCAAAGTCAAGGAGGACGTGGAAGAATATGTCCGCTCGACGGAAGATCAATTTAGTATGGAAAATTCATTCATGGTGTACCAATTAGCAGGGACCTTTACCTTGCTCAGTGGATTGATTAGTATGTGGCACATGACTGCCCATTTACGACGATTCAATCAACCCGTCGTACAACGCAAAATATTGGCCATTTTGTGGATGTGTCCCATTTATTCCGTCACGTCATGGTTCTCACTCGTATTCCCTGCCGCAGAAAGTTATTTGGCCATTGTGAAAGATTTCTATGAAGCCTATATCATTTATCAATTCTTATCCTTTTGCATTGCTGTATTGGGTAAGGGTGATCGATCAGCTGTCGTAGATTTGTTGGCACATCATGCAGACCATTTAACACCACCCTTTAGGATATGTGGATGTTTAGATCCAGATCCCTATGATACTGATCGTGCCTTGGCCGATGCTGTCCTATTGCAATGTCAATCATTTGCAATGCAATTCGTCTTTTTACGACCCTTGCTCACGACGGTAATGTTTGTATTGGAAGAATTGGATTTTTATGGATACGGTGACTCCAAATCTGATTATCGATCACCCCAATTTTACATTATATTGCTTCAAAATCTTTCCGTCTTTGTCGCCTTTACGGGCTTGCTCAAATTTTATCATGCCGTCGATCAAGAATTGGCATGGTGCCGTCCCTTTGCTAAATTTTTATGCATCAAGGGAGTCGTTTTCATGACATTTTGGCAAGGATTGGCCTTGTCGATATTGGCTCAAACTACTGATGTCGGTGGGTCTGATGCGGATAAGTGGGCCAAGTCAGCACAGAACTTTTTGATTTGTTTAGAAATGTTATTGTTTTCGATTGCTCATTTTTATTGTTTCCCCACGGATGAATGGGAAGAAGGATACAAGGCAGCACATTCGGAACAAAAATTTGGTGATTCCATTGCTCTAGGAGACTTTGTCAAGGATTTGAAATTGATACTCAAGTAAGTGTATGGATGTTAGCGATTTGTTCTTCTTATTGGAATTTTGTTTTGCGTCTGTTTGTGTGTACTGTCTGTATTCTCTCCAACACCATTACATTTCTACTAAATCTTTTTTTTAAAAATAGACCAAAACCGAAACGAAAAAAGAGAAAGAGTTCACCAGCAAGTGATGCAACTATTCCTGAAGGGGAAGACGAAGACGATTATGATGAATCACAAGCTGGTACAAGTATTGCGACAGGGGATGATTATGATTATGATGAGGAAGAAGGGTTTGATGAAGATGATGAAGCTCGTATTCAAGCGGCAGAACGTATTTTACAAAGTCTTGAAAACAAGGAAAAAAGAATGAAACAGGAAAAGGACGACGACGATGATATGGCAGCAGTAGAAAATGGTAATGAGGAGAATATCAATGTCGTTGAAGAAGCAGTACCAATTCAACAACAGCATCAGGAAGAGGAAGACCATGATATGCATGACGTGGATATTGAAGAAACAGGTGGCATGACTACATCAGCCACTGCAACTGGGACTTATGGCAGTGTTGATGATGCTAATGAGGAAGGAGAAGGTGGTATTGGTAATGGAGATAATCATGAAGAAGCAACAGAAACAACAGGCCTTTTGAGTTCGACTTCTCCATCAACAGGTGCTACACAACCAAGCACAACCCACCATGAAGAAATTTTACATCCAAGTATCTTTACAACTGTTGCAGATCTAGCCCTTGAACCAGAACAAACACCCAAAAAAGAATAGATAGGATAAAGTTTACATGCATGCAGTTTACATGCATGCATGTTTGTATTTATGACAGATGGGTACAAATCCAAAGTTCATGCCAACTCAAACGGTATCTTTGTTAGAAGTAGAGTAGGTCTTTAAGGGTTGGATGAGGTAGTCCCAAGTATAACATCCACTACACATGAAGTTAATGGATCGCATATACTTTAAATGGATTCTAAATTATATTATATTTACAGTGGAGAAGTTGTTCTTAACTTGCGTCTATGTGTGTACGTGACGAAGGATCCTCTTGTCTAGTTACTACATTTTGTTACTTCTGTGGATTTGTCGAGCAACGAATAAACTTAGGTCTTTCTCTGTCCAGTATGAAGAATGAGCTGCAAAGGCTGCAACATATTCATTTGCATTTTCAATTTCTTTTTCTTGTAACATGTAATCAATACGACGACCACCATTCAATGTACCACAATTAGGAATAAAGAGGCGATCATCCTCGTCGTCAAATTCTGATGATGACTGTTGTTGTTGCTCTTGCTGCTGGCGAAGGGCTGCTTCATCGTCATCTTCCAAAATCATGTCCATTGTTGAATCTACTTCTAATAAACCTAATCTTGTCATTCGTGATTCAACAGAATCTAAAATATGTTGTTGGGTTTCCCATGTTGTATCTACAATTTTCTTCCATAAAATTTTTGTTTGATACTGAACACGGTATCCACCCTTCCAGTGAGGTATGATTCTTGGCTCAATATCTGAATTACGATTATCAATCAAAGGTTCGATACGGTATGCCACTGGGTCAAAGGGATGAAAAATATTAAATAGTCTTTGACATCCTGGTAATGTAAAGTCGTCTGTCAAGGGTTCATGCTGATTTCGTATCATTAAGAACACAGCTACAGGTGAACCCAATAAAAAGGCATTTTCAACTTTAAATGTGAGCTGAGGAAAGCTGTTTGATGATAGCTCTGACGTTGCACTTGCTGCTGTAGCTTGGTTCTTTGACGGTCCCTGAGAAGAAAAGTTGCTGCCTTCTGGGGTAGGGGAATCATGGAAAGTATCTGAAGCTTCTGACGTACTCTCACCCTTATCAGCGATTGTTGTCCTTCTACCTTGGGGTAGACTTTCAGTTTCATCGCCTGATGAATCCAAGCCTTCTCGCTGCACACCAGCAAGTGTCGATTCTGGTCCTTCGCTTGCTGCTGTTGTTGGTGTTGGTGTTGAAGTCATTTTTTGGTTGGCAAGAATGTCCCAAGAAACAATGGAACCAAGAGAATGACCCATCAATGAAATTTTCCCCTTGAACCCCGTTAGAGATCGATATTTTTTCACGACAAACTCCATTTCACTCACAACGATATCAATGATCGTATCATGGTGTTGGTCAGACATAAAGTACAAAACATCGAGCAATGTGTCATTTGCGAATGTACGCATTTGTGGGATAGTTTTAAGAGAAATATCATTCATGGTTGTGTTGGTGGATTTTCCTCTTTGCATCTGCTGCATAATATTAGCCAACTTGGTACCAGGTTGACGCTGAGATTGCAATGCAAAGGCCTCGTGCCATTCAACAGGGATATATTCTACCCGTGGTGACTTTTGGATCTGAGCATGATTTTCTCGTAGAAAATGACAACAATCAACGATTGAAGAAAGATTTGGTAAATTAATACCAAACATATCAACAGACCGAAGCATTTCTCCAATTCCATGAACAATCAAAACAAGATGATCAATGTCATCATCGTCAGTACACATTATTTGGTCTTTGTAAGGCAACTTCACAAGAGCAGCAGGAGCTGCCAAAGATTCAGTAGAGATATTGTCCTCTGTGACATTGTTTTTGCTTGTTTGGCTGTCATTGATTCTTTCGTTGGCGTCTGTTCCATCAACATCCTTGTCAGATTTCACATCATCGATGCTTTCATTCTCATCCTTAAAATTTGATTCAAAGCAGTCATCTTCAACAAGGAACTCAAGGCCGTTTAATTGAGTATCCTCAATAAGATCATCTCCAACTAAATTGCCACGGGGTGTCGACACCAGATCTGATAGCTTTCCGTCAGGAAAAACTGGTATTTTTGGAGACTCAACAGAGCAGCCGCTATCATTGGTAGTGACACCAGATTCAGGCACAGTTTCTCTTGAATCCTGTTCCTTTGATTCATGTGCCACTTGTGCAGTGTCGCTTTCTTTGATATCTTTATCAATAACCGAAAATTCAGGTTCTAATACTGAATCCTCGGGAGATGATGAGTTGGGAGACGCCATGGGACGTTCGGCACCGCGATATACGCGACGCTTCCATAGCGAAATTGCGCCACCTAGATTCTTAGAGATTGCTGTAACTTGAGTCAAGGAACGGAACTGAACAAGTTGCTGTTCAGACCCATCAGGACTATTTACCTGAACCGTCAAGACCGCTCCATCAACTGTATCATTGTCTTCAACTTGTGTTGATAACTTCCATTTCAGGAAAAAGTACGCATCCTCGAGAACGGCAGCATCAACTTCATTGTAGGGTTGCAAGCCGTACCGCTGTGTGTCCATTAACCAAACTGCTCTACGAACTTCATCACCAGGTCCGTGAAATCTCCACATCGTTGGCCGCATCAACATTGTTAACGGTGGTGGGTAAAACACCATATCGAACGAAAGAAGAGACTCATCATTTGTCTCGCAACGGTCACACAGGGTTCCGAGTTTCTTTTGGAACAGTGGTGGTTTTCTATATTCGTGACTCATGCGACATCTAGGACAACAAGGTCGATACGAGACAGATTGGCGTTTTTGATCTATAAGAATATCTTGCTCCATATCAGGTTCGAACCACTGTGCGACCGTTGGATAACGATTCAACGGATTGCAATCTTCGACAGTCTGCTTATCACCATTAGTTAGATCCTGTTCGCCCAAACTTTCTTCTGGAGATTCAATATTGGGTTCGTTGGAGTTGGAATCACTCAATATTTTCAAATAGCGTTCCTCAAGCTTGTCGTGCTCGGACAGAATAGCCCAAGGAACATCCTTCCCTGGTCGCTTCCCATTGACATACGGAAGTCGAAACCACAAAGGAATAACTCCATCTGGTTTGGAGAGAAAAAATGTTGCATCTTGAGAACGATAAGAAGGTTTGATAGATAGCCATTCATCGTTCGCTGTCAATTCCCCACCTCTCAGTCGGAGCAGTCCGGTCAACACAAGATCATGGTAGAGAGGTTTATTATGAGCTCGAACATGTGCTGCAAGTTCATACCGTGCAATAACTCCTGCTGTTGAGAAATACCGTTCGCAAAGATGATCAATAACCTCCCGCTTATGACCATCGTCCAATGTAGCGTAGGGACCCGAACCAAGAACTTTCCACTGTGTATGCATGAGAGTCCGGGTGATGTTGGCATCTACAAGCTTTGCGTACAACGAAACTTCCCTCCCGACTGTGGTTAAGGCCCACTTTGTCCCTGTCATTACAGTATCAACAGAGTCACGAACAGCAGTTCTTGAGGGTATTGGATATTGTGCGATATGCCAGGCTGTTTGCATGCATTGGACACTCATAACCAAAGCAGGAGCTATTACATTTTCGCCGACAAATGGGACTTTTTTTGCAACGTCAAGTGATGCACCTGCAACTTGTGCAGCCTGTGGAGACTGTAGAAAATCACTTGTTCCTCCAGCTATTCGTTCGACACCAGAAAAGGCTGGTAGTAAGACCCAGTCCCTTACAGGCGACAAAAGGCCATGTTCCAACCCTGTTGCTCCTGCCTTTGCGGCGCCATACCCCTGTCCCACGGCTTTTACTGACGCCACCAATATACCTCGAACTGCATTGTATCCATGTTCCCAATGATCAACGGCTTGCTGAGCTGCATCAATTGAAGCGTCATTCGAATCCCAAATCTTGCGCTTACTTGCCAAGGCGGCTTGTTTAGACACGCGTTGAATTTGTCGAACAGTCGATTCCGCTCTCTTGTGATGATGATGGTGTCGAGATGCGTGATGTTCTACAAGAGGTGATTGTTCCACATAGAAGGCTGGTTGTGCTTGTTCACCATTCGAATCATCGTGATATAGATGTGACGACAAGGATGATTGAGAAGACATTGACGATAGCTGTAGAAGAATTACAAATCCGCTAATGAGGCAAATAATGAATACTACAGAGGTGCAAAAGTATCATTCGACATGAAAATAACAGGATCCTACAAGATCTTCAGGTGCTACGATTGCTACTCTAGAGTCCTACATAAAACTAGGAATAGTCATATTGCAGAGCTGGGAATGTGTGGTTTTACTCATCATGGCGTGGGGGAAACCTTCGGTCAGTCGTACATCATGTACGATAAGTAGGACCATGTTGTTGGACCTACCAACAAAAAGGCGCGTCACTGGGCTTGAGACCAGCGGGCTGGTCTCAAGTATCCTCATCCCTACGTCACCAAATGATGTCACATGCAGTTAACATCATGGAGTCTATGATTCGGGTTAGGGATTGGATTTTAGGATTAGGATTTAGAGTCATTAGAGGAAAAGAAGAATGATAGTATTGTTTTTTAATTTTAATTGTATCTTTCCAAGTGTTGTGTATATCCAACTACTAATAGTTAGTTGATGGTAGTAGTATCCATGGTCTAGTAAATCTGATGGGGTAGTACGCACAACTTCAAGGCACATGATGATGATGTACAGCTGCCCATCACTATCAGGTGGATTCACTTAATTAGTAGATATCATTAAGAGCTTGTCTATCAACTGGTTGAACATCATTTTCAGTTGCACACACTTGAAAATACCTTGCATAGGCCTTCTTTCTCCATGCTCATACATTGGCATATTTTTAAAAGTATGCCCTCCCATGTAAACATTTTGTGTATATATCCCAGTTTCAACCACAAGTGACATCTCTTGAAGATAAGCTATCACATGGCACAATTTTGTTGGGTCAATTCTGCACTATGGCTAAGATTTTATAGGAAGAATCTTCTCACCTTTTACACTAATTGTTGAATATGTTTTCCTCAGGAACATACTAAACTTCTTGAGGCAGCCTGACTTGTCTTGACTTTGATATCACTTCTACATCTTCAGTAATGCTGAGGAATGACTCTCTTACAGTGGTTGCTCAAATAGCTTTTGAAAGAGATGTTGCAAGCAATGACTGAGATACACTAATGCAAGTACTCTCTCTGTATAGTGCAACAAGTTTAGTAACTGTATTTTTTTTCTAATTTCAAGGCTCTTCTTGTCATTCTTCTTTGACATACAACAGGATCATCATTCAATGAAACATGTAAGCATACAACTGCAGGAATTTTGAGTTGTGTTATCTTCACCAGCTTATCTAAAATACAAAGGAACAATCTTTTTTGTCCTATTTTAACCAATTTGGCAATTAGCACTCCTTGTCTTCAATTGTGAAGTCCACCTTGATACTCCTTTCATTTTTGCAAAATCATCACAGATGACATCACTCCCAAAATTCCCAGTAAATAAATCATTTCTAAGAGAAGTACCTTCAAATCTATGTCTCTTACAGTACCAAAATCCCCAGTCAAAAATGACTGGAAAAATTCCATGTGAATAAGAAGAAACCATGTCTCTTCTTTTTTATTGCTAAGAATTGTGGATTTCATATGTTTTCCCCCTCAATTTTAAGGGTCTAAATTAGAGGGAAATCAGAAATAAATCAGACCTTGTCAAAGTAGGTACCACTCATAAATCTGAGTCACCCTCTTTTTTCTGGTCCTATATGAGAGCAGAAGATTATGATCTCTGACAGGGGGCCACATGCACTTGCTGCCGTGTGCAGCCTGCAAAGAAGAAAAAAGCTTTCTGATCAAGAAAACAGCTTATTCAATACAAAAATCATGGCACAGCAATCATCAAATGCTGCCCCCCTTGATGTCAACACAGAATGTGAATTCTGGATAACTATAAATAGGCCTCAATTTTTCATAATATATTTTTATATTTTCTGGGAGATCTTCACTGGTGGCTTTTGTTGATTTTTTACAGGATAATTGGAGGTCAAAATTCAAAGCACAACATATGGTAGATTCTGATATATTTTTCAAAAAAGGAAAGGTTGATTGTAAATGTTGTTACAGCTCTTCAATGTAAAAGGTGGGATGAGCATTTACATAATTTTCTAAATTTTTTAAAACGTTTGATAGTATATGAGTTGTTTCTTGCTGACCCGTTTTTTAGAAAAGTACTGTACCAACGATGGATGTTACAGCAAGTAGGACCAAAACTGTCACTGAGAAAGTCAACCGCAATGTTGTATATATGTATCAAGCTGACAATCCTCCAGCATAGATCATGATAGTAAACCATTCTCCTCCTGTTTTAATGAATAAAACAGAGGGGAGCAAATTTCTTGTGTCTGGAATTACAATGAAATGCTCGGTTTGTCACTTTTGAAAGTGACAAACCGAGCTATTTACCCATAAGTCAGGGCATTCACAAGAGAATGCTAGTGGTTTGGAAACAAATGAACAGAGCTTGTTTCCTGTAATTCAGGGCATTCACCAGGAGGGTCATGTCACTCAAAAAATGTAGAAATCAATTTTACGATTCACTGGATCCCATTACTCTGATGTACTTGGAGCCTAAAATCGAGAAAATTTTGAACTAAAATCGAGTAGATAAAAGTCTGAATTATTGTATCAAAGATAGGACTACTTTAAGGTGGTAGATTGGCTTACAGCCGCCTAAGTAATTTCTACGTTATTTCTACAGGATTTTGTTCCATACTGGGCTAAAATCACAAAAAAATTCCTTTTTTTCTGGATTTGGGTTCGAGATGGAACTTTGTCGTACTTTTTCACCTTTGCACCGAACTCTCTTTATCACTGGAATCATAGGAGAAGATTCCATTTCTCTTCAGAACACCTATCAGAATATTTGTATGTAATATATAGTAACATAATATCTCTATGTTTGCTATTTTTTTTCACTATAACTAACTTGACATGCCTTCTCTCCTTCTCCGACTCCAACCTCTTAAGTATTGTTCTTCGCCTTCCCAGCACCATTCCAACAACTATTGAAAATGAACAAGTACAGGAGAGCAATGATGCCTATGTAAATGAAAACCGTACATTACTTAGGAGAGAAGAAAAAGAGGAATCGTTGTCAGCAAGAGATGCAAGCCTGCCCTTGAACAGTATGTGTGAAAATGAAGAATTAGATTTGGTGGAGTGGCTGACAGACAGTGTTTTGAAACTCAATATAATTGACTTTGATGAGGACTTGGAGATCAATTCTGATGACTCAGACGATGATCTGGTGTGAATATTACCAATCAGATCTGTTAGATAGATACATAAACTAATATATTCTGGCCTAACATTGCAGATGAGGCCCTTCATAACGTAACTTACAGCATATGAACATAAATTTTGTGATTTTAGCATTTTTAGTCGTTTTTTGGAAAAATTGAAAAAACTAAGAACCGCATCTGCAACTTTGAGCCAGAATGTAGTAGTTTATGTATCTATGTAAAAGGTTTGATACTAGCTTCTGACCAAATTATGGGATGAAACGGATCATTCCCAGGGTGTTGGGGTCTAAAAAGAGAAAATTAAAAAAAATTAAATTTCTAGATGAAAGCACAGAAAATCTGTCCCTGGGGTTTGAATTTTCATGTTTACGAAAAGGAGTGAATGTAAGTGGATCTACCACCTTAAATAGGAGTCTAAATCCGGAGAAATGATATCCGAAATGACAAAACTTTGAAATTGACAATAAATCTGGTTTGTCGACCCCCCAACACAATGATGGAACCATAATTGGTTCTACGAGGATAAAAAATACTTATGAATATTGAACATATATGACTGGCGCTATCAAATCTGGCCACCTCAGGGTGATTTCCGACTAAAATCAAGTTAATCAGATATTTCTGTTTATAGCATATTTGAATGGTCCAGAAGGAGAGCTTTTGATAGGTGTGCTGTACTTGTTCTGGATATCTCTGATGGCTGAGATATGTTGATTTGAACATAGTGTTCCGACATACGGACACGTATGTTGTGTACGTTTTGCGCATGCAACAACATGTAATTTTTTTTTGTCAGCTGCATCTTCTGTACCTGTTGTTTGTGCTAGCAATTTTTTCTTGCAGAACAGAAAATGGTCCCCATGACGACAGCCAACAACATCACTGCTGACAACACCTTTCAAGGTGTTATCATGAAGGATCACCAGAAGGAGGCGCATCCTTTCACTCTATTCAACAGGAGGGAGGAAAATTTTGACGAA
>WKLE02003680.1:0-18822 GCA_014885115.2 Asterionellopsis glacialis
GAATAGCTAGTAACAATCAGCGTGAAAACGCTAAGAGAATTGAACACGATTGGAAAGTAGGAGACAAGGCTCTACTAGAAAACGATAAGTCCAATCCGCGTAAATATGAACAACCAGGTGATGGACCATTCATCGTTCATCAAGTACACTGTAATGGTACCATAACATTACAACACGGACCAGTACTAGACAGACTCAATATTTGTCCTGTAAAACCTTACCAAGCTGCTGCTGCCGCATAAACGTCCTAAGTACTAGATCGCTGGACATGGGGGCGAGTGCAGTAGGCAAGTCGCAAGACTTGCGCAATATGTCAATCAACCCTAGTACCGGACAGACGTGATGACGTCATCACATGGACAGACGAGATGACGTGATGATGTCATTGAGCGGACAAACGCGAACGTGCAGTGACGCACAGCATTATTGCAAACCCTGATGTCACGAGCAAAGCGTATTGAATTCCACTCCACAACAGAACACAGTGTTGCGCCTGACTTGGAGCGTTCCCATTGGCTGCCTTGGGGAGTTTGGTTCATATGTTAAAACCAAAGTCCATTGGAAACTGAACTCTAAGTAGATCCACCGTAGGATCCCGTACTGCTTTTGGGTCACGAAGACGAATCGGTGAATTGTTGGGTATTTTTAGTTAAAGTTTAAAATAGCTTATAATTTATCTACTCTAATAATCTCTACTCCATTTTCAACATTTCCTATCACTTTTCAATAATTGCTGTCAGCATAGTGCAAGGCTAGTACTTACAAAAACCCTAAACCTTCACAGTGGAATACAATGGGAGGTAATTTTATCACTAAGCAGAAAGCGCAAATAAAATTTGCACTTCTGGAGTTCACGGACAAAAAGACAATCCAAACAGATGCATCTTATGCAGACCATGGGCCTTGACATCCACTTCAGCACACAAACTTCAGCACACAAACTATCCACTGGGAAGGGTATGAATTACCCATGAAATACCACAGAGAGGTCTTAGACCCAAAACGCGCGGAAGCGATCTACCATATGGCCGTCCAACCACCTGTCCTCAAGGAAGCGGAACTACAGCAATCATCCATATTACACACTAATTATGAAAAAGTTGATTAAGGTGAGGCAGCTTTTCACTGGAAACACCTTACTTATAACAAGCAAAAAATAATGCTCAAGTGCCTACAAAAATACCCACAAGCCTTTAAGTGCCGGCTTGGCAGACTTAAGATAAAACCAGTTAGACTAGTAATAGAAGCTGACGCAGAACCATATCATGCCAAGCCATTCCAAGTACCACATTTCTTAGAAGGAACTACTAAACAGGAAACTAATAGGCTAAAATCAATAGGTGTTTTAGAAATGAACCACAACAGTGAATGGGCAGCTCCCACATTTGTCGTACCAAAGAAAACGGGTGATGCACATATCATAACCAACTTTCGTCAACTCAACAAAGTAATTAAGAGGAAGCCATTCCTGTTACCAAAAATAACTGACCTACTACAAAAGCTAGACGGATTTCAATATGCAACTGCGCTTGATCTAAGTATGGGTTACTATCACGTTCCATTATATGAGAAATCACAGGAACTTTGCACTACAATTCTACCATGGGGTAAATACAGGTATAAATGCCTACCTATGGGTATTAAGAGCAGCCGTGATATCTTTCAGAAAATCATGAATGATATACTAGGCAACTTAGACTTTGCACGTGTATACATAGACAAAGAAACATACTACTGGCAAAAAAGAACTACTGTCTATAGTAGAGACACTTAAGGAATTCAAAAACATACTATGGGGTCAAGAGCTAATAGTACACATGGACCATAAAAACATATTGTATGACAAAATGGCTAGTGAACGAGTATGCAGATGACGTACAATGCTAGAAGAATACGGTGCAGAACACAATGTCATTGCTGACGCACTTTCATGATTAGATGCAAGATGGGCAGATGATGCATATGACGAATTTTATTACGTTCCAGAACTTATCAACATCATGGTAGTGTATCCAATAACACAACAGGAAATTGAAGAAACAGGTTTTCCAATATTCCCTCCTTGAACTAAATTACACCATCAAAAAGACAGAACGCTTAGGAAACTAATGCACTACACCAAACCTGGTACATTTACAACTATAGAAGTCAAAGGCAAACCTCTCATACACTCTGAAGGAAAAATATATATACCAGAGAAACTTTAACAATGCATCGTAGCTTGGTATCATGAATACCTAGTGCATCCATGTGAAGCTTGTACAGAAGCAACCATACAGCAACACTTTACTTGGCCTAGACTAAAAAAGCATGTAAAGAACTTCTGTAATACCTGTAAACAATGTCAGCTTTGTAAAAAGCAATGAAAGAAATATGGACACTTACCCCCTAAAGAGGCTAAAACCTTACAATGGGAAAGAGTTCATATAGACCTAATCGAAAAATACACAATCAAGTCCAATTCAGGCACACAAACACTACAATGTCTTACCATGATAGATCCTGCCGCAGGCTGGTTCAAAATCAAGGCACTTCAAGAAAAACAGCTGACACCATAAAAAGAAGCATTCCACTCTGCATGGTTATGCTGGTATCCATGACCAAGGTACATAGGATACAACAATGGCTCAGAGTTTAAGGGTATCTTCGAAAAGACACAGATAAACTTTGGTTTAAGTAAAAAGCCTACAACCACGTACAATACCCAATCAAATGGTATCATTGAGTGCGTACATCAAGTAATCAGTAACTTGTTTTGCACTTGACATAAGCAAATCTGCCAATCCACCTACTATAGGAGATGATGAACTATGGGATAATATACTCAACTCTGTAGCTTGGGCTATACACAGTACTTGCCACACTACGTTAGAAGCCACACCCAGACAATTAGTATTTGGACGTGATATGTTATTGCCAATTGCATTTAGAGCAAATTGGGCACATATTAAAAACAACCAATAAGAAAATCATATTCGGCAACACAACGTGTACACAGTAGGTGACCTAGTTATGTTGGAGAAGCCAGGAATTATACCTAAGATGGACCATCCTTGTACAGGTCCTCATGAAGTGCTTCAAGTACATACGAACGGTACTGTGTGCAACCCTAGAGGCTTTATAGAAGAGACAGTTAATATTTGTTGTGTGACACCATACTACAAATGCACGCAGGACAGCTTGGGAAGGGAATGAAGTACACTCTCTGTAGGACACTCTTGAGGATGGATGATTGATGCGTGGGCAAGCAGATAGACTCACAAGAAATTACCTTTTACTTAATTTCCTGAATCTTTACTTCTTACTAAATTGCCAGATCTTCTCTGGATTAAACTAAGCTTATAATTTTCATCACCAAATAAATGTCTTCTTTTCTTTTGTGTGTTGATTGTTGTGTTGTGCCACCGTTGACACTAGCAGCATGGGGCAATAACCTTCCCTGACCCGGACAGCAAAAGATATGAGAATCTCTTGCTAGATTGGCTTTGTGAGGTGATTTAGGTACAGGTTGACTTGGCAGTTGCTGCAGTGTTCACACCAGTGATGCCAATGCCAACTCCTTACTTCTTCATCCAGCATTGCAGTGGCAATTGTTGCCTGTACAACATTGGGAGTACGAGCAAGGTTATCTTTTGCGTAGGGTGCACAAATTTCAAGGATAAATTCTGTGGCAAAGGATATTTGGTACAAAAGTGAATAAAACATTGTGAGTTGTCATCAGAATGAGAAAAGGTATTTTTATTGAATGACCGCAATGCAAAGTCAGCCATTTGGTTTTCTTTCCCTTCAATGTGGCTGACCATAATGAGAGCTGACCGGGTCACACGTTGCCTCATAGATAATCCACGTAACAATCTGCTGGCTATAGAGGTGTCTGCTTTGGAAGCCATTTTGGTAACCCAGGGCACAGAGGGTCTGTTATCACAGAGGATACAAATCCGTTTATGCTTGATGTTAGCATGAGTTTCTAATGCAAGGTAATGTAGGGTAATTCTGGCCAGCTCAAGGTTGGAGTTTGTCACAGTACCGCGGGGGTTCGGTTCTGACACCACTTGATTTGAGATAGTTTTGGGAAAGGGGATATGCCACATGATTGGTTGCATGGATGCATTTGCACTAAACCAAACTCCTCCTGCGCCTGAGGTGCACACATCACAATATCCAATCAGATCAAGGCTTCCTGGTACTAGCTCCCGTACATGGGTTGGGCATGTGGATAGATCCTATACTAGTACGCTGAGGTCCAGTAGGTTGCTTCTCACTTTGCTGGCTTTTCCTAATCCAATGTCGGTTGGGTCACCTCTCAATGCCTTGTTTATGGGAGTGTAAAGTCTCTTTGCCACTGGGAGGATTCCTGTAGCATGTCTCAGTTTCCAATGATCTTCTGGAATTGTTGTGTGCAGACCTTTTTGCAATTGAGGACTTGGTGTAGTTCCTTTATGACTTTTCTGCTTTTCTGTCAGGTAACTGGGCTGTCTTCATCTTCCCATTTAATAGGAATCCTAATATTTCTTTTTGGGGGTCCCATTGGGCGTCTACACGTTCCAGCTTCTTCTCAGACACGCTGTCTTTTCCTCCTTCTTGGTTTAGAACTTCTGGAGGAGGGCAAATGTCATGGATCGTGTTGAGCACCGCTTTGGAAAATAGGAGTAGTCCTTGGCCGTCTTCTGTTTTGACTGCTGCTTAGCAGAAGTTGTCTAGGAAGATGTTCACAGACGTTTCCAACCCCAGGGCTAGCTTATGTTGTTTTGCAGGCCTTACTGGTAACATGTAGTGTCCATCCAGTGTTCTGGCAATTCTTGCCCCTTCTTTAGCAAGATGTTGATGACGTCTCTACACCTCTCCATTGTTGCTGAGAAGTAAGGAGGGCTCTCTGTCCACCCCATCTGTAGGGCAGAGGGAACCACAATCTTTATGGGTGCTTGAGCATCCTGCTGTGGAAGTATGTAGCAGAAGTTCTATTTTTGGGAGTCATCAACAATTATCCTCCAAAAGCCATCTAAGAGATCAATTTTACTGAAGTTTATGATTGCCTCTACCGGGATTACATCCATGTTCTGGAAGATCCAAGGTAGCACTCGTCCCAGTAGTTTGACCGGAATCTCAGGTGCAAGCTTTTTTGTGGTGTCATTCACCGAATCCTGTAGGATTATCTGCTTATGCTTCTGCCTCTCCTTTTTGTTCCTGGGTTTCCATTTCCTATAGACAGGGAATGAAAAGTCCAATAACATCCTGCCCCTTTGGTTCTCCTGGGGAACCACTGCCAAAGGGGAGAGCTTAAAATTTTCTGGGAGATTATTTTTGATATCCTCCCAATTTATCACTGACAAAAAACCAGCCTTGACTTGATATTTGATATCCTCATGTATTAAATCAATATTTTTGTCAAATCTTGTACTCACGTGTGCCCCTTTTCCAGGGCTGCCTCTATCGCCTCTCTAGTCCAGGGTTTGCTGCAATCTACTGGCACTCCTCTCTCCCACTTTCTCAGGGTATCCACAAATGGATGAAGGCTTGCAAGAGCCATCGGTCGCATCAGGCTTTTCCCCTTTTGGGGCCAGTCTGTTTTACCTTATGCTCTTGCTGCAGGGGCGTGAGCTGGGAGTCGTTCAACTGGCTTGGCCTTGTAACCCCTTTTGGGTTTGTGGTCTGCACACCCTTCCTCTTGCTTTATCTGCACAGTCAAAAAAAGGACATCCAATAGTGAATGTTCCTCTGGCAAACTTGGCACTTCCCAAGGTTCCCGTTTTGGGAGCCTCAGGGAAGCCAGTTGTGGGGCACCATCAGTCACAAGCTGCCTCGCTTCCTCTTTAAACTTAGCATCTGTTCTTAGGCCTCTGCCACTTTCTGCAACGTTGCAGCAATCACTTGAGCTCTGGCATATGTAGGCTTGGCTTCTACGTGTTGGTACGTGCATCGGGCATTTTCACAAGCCTTGAACAGATTCATTTCCAAACAAGTACCCTTTGCTCCTATTTTCAGGTCCATGTATTTCACTGGTGGATTCACCAAATTCATTAAGGCACCAATAGTTAGCTGCAGGTACAGCTTCTTCAGTGGCTGAGTCACCTTCTCAATGAGAGGGTGTACATGAGCCTTAAAAATGTTTCTCGGCCCGAGGATCCTCCTCCAGGTTCCATCACTGGCACTCAAGGAAACAAACCTTCCATGGGATCACTAGCCCCTTCACTTCCTCCTCCTCCATAATATGACGGAGAGAGCAAGGGCAAATCCCCAGAGGGACAGAACCTAACTACTGGGCAATGCTCAGTTTCTAGTATTGTCCCATTTCTGAGGAAGGTGGTAGTATATATCAACCAGGAGATTGGTTACAGTTGGGCTTCAAAGAAAAACTGCCGCGTGTCATGCAGGATGGCCCATAGCATCTGGAGCACCTTTTGTGGCCCAATACTATCATAAACATCCCCCTTAAGGCAAAGGGCACTTTGCACTTCGACCACCTCCTTAATGTGGTGACTCTCCTTTCCTGCCACTTCCTGCAGCAACTTGTGATAGTTGGCCAACAAGCACATCAGTCCAGTGTAATCATTAGGCAGTATCACCTTTACATTACTGGAGACTTCCAACATGTCTGAAGGGTTGTGCTGGTGGCTTGTTGCACTGCATCCTGTCGCTTGCATTGGGACCTCTGGACAGCTAATGCTGTAAAAGGTACTGCAAACAGAGATAGGCCTCTATGACAATCATCAAATTCCGCTTCCCCATCATGACAAAAGTTTAGGGATTTTACATCCTTTACTAGACTTGAAGACACAAATATTCTAACTGGGTTATTGGAATCTGGTGAGACCCTCAGCCTCTTCCTTAGCTGATGCTTCACCACATCTGAGGTCCAACCATCTTCAGCAATGGCCACTAATAATGTTGGAGGGTCTTCTCCTTCTGAGAGACTGCATGTCACCCGGATGTGTGATTTTTCTGAGTTGGTATATGATCTTTTTGTCTTTCCTTTGGTAATACATGCAGACACTGCCTTAACGGTTTCCAAGGCTTGGCCATATGCTGCCTGTGCATCAAGCACTGGACCTCATATACCATTTGGGGAAGAAAGAAGAGCCTTCTTACCTAATGCTACTTTTATGATTCTATTTCCCCACTGGGTTAGCTTCCTGTTGAGGATGACTGGCTCCCACTGCAATTGCCATTTGCTATCATTATGAGAGGGGCCAGCCCCTGATGATTTTGTGCAGGCTAGTCTGGCCAATTCTACTATGGAACTAAGTTCTTATCATTGTTGGTCAGTGCTTAAGTTTCCAACTAGCCACTATAATACTGGTAGGGCACAATAAGGTGGCATGGGCTCCATGAAGTACAGCGCCCATTCCAATGGCAGAAACACCAACTTGCACAACTTTACAGTATCTTCAACTGGTGTGCCAGTTTGGACTTGGCCACCATATGGCGCTAGCAATAGATCAGGATCTGCCTCATATGCAGCTTTTAGGTCTGCGGACTTTGCTCTCACAAGTGTTTCTACTCGGAAGAACTCATCAGAGGTTTCACTAACAGTATCACTGGGCGCCAGTAGATAAGGTGGTAACTCCCCTTTGTCTATGTCTCCATATCAAGCAAATATTTTTCCATTAAACTTGTTTGGAACACTGAATCCCATTTGAAACTGTCAAGTGCAATATACCATTATCACAAAACAAGATGTCGGCAGTACAGTGAGAAAGGCACTCCGCTCATCAACACTGAGTAGCCGAGTTAATACCTTGTCCAGGTTTATAGCATCCTCAACTACCTCAAAGGCCTTGATGACCAATTTGGTCAACTCCTCATTTGATCTACCTGCCATAGAAGATAACATCTCGTATGTGAGGGTGCCCTCCTTTGCCTCAAATGGGAGCGCAAAAGGTTGGGCATCAGGAACATTACCCCTGGGAGCTGGAGCATTTCCCGCACCTGGCCCTGCTAACTACCCATAGGTATTGCAGACCACCTGGATTTTGCCCCAAGAGGAGGAGGTTTCATGGCCTCATCTCCTCTGGCACCCCTTGTAGTTCTCATTGCTGGTGGTCCTCCTACTTGGAGGCAGGGAAAGGAACATTGTTCATTGGGTTTAACTTTAACTTCGTTCTTCAATTTTTGCTCCTGCTCTCTAGAAAGTGAGCAGTGGACAGCCTGTGTCAGAATTTTGCAAGATACGCTTCTGATCCTGGCACACAGGTTGAACGCGCTCAACTCTTACCAGTTCTTTTTTCCCCTTGTCTGGCCTACCTTTTGCAGATTATTCACTGGATACAGGCTTATGTACTGGTCTCCAGTCACATGCTACAATTTTTCTGAGTGGGTTTTTGGGAAAAAATATCATGCACCATTTTTTGTGTAGAAAGTACCAATGCTCTCTTTATTACTGATGTGCTACCTATTCTTATTATTTGTCATAGGGTTTTGATGTCATCAATGACGTCAACCTACCCTACTTTTTTTGTGTGCTGGTTGACCCCAATTCAAATTTTGAAACTCGTTTGAGTTTGGGTTAGATCAATTCCAGTCCTTCCCCCTTCCTTTCCACACCGGTTTTGATATAATCCTTATGTTTTATGTTCCTCTGGCACATGCTTATTTTTTATATTGTCTTTGATGTTCGATATTCATATTAATTTGAAACTTTGGTCAACACAATTTTGGATCATTGGCTTTATTTTTAGGGACACAAATATATTTTTTGTTGCAATCATTTTGTTTTGCTATGGCATTTTGGTGAGTGTTTTTGATGTTGTTGATTGTCATCTTCTTTTTGACCCAATTGCACACACTCCTTCCCCTCTTTTTTTTATCTGTCTATCATCTCATTTGTCGGAACAGGTGGACAGATTTTTTAGCTGGGACAGTAGGTCAGTTTTCTTGGCATCATTGACAGACCATTATTTTTGTGGTCCGTCACTACTTTTCAACAATGATGGATTGCTTTTTGAAGATATCTTTTGGATCAGGACAGAAAGACAGGTAACAGACCCTCTTTGAAGATATCTTTTGGATTGGGACAGACCATTATTAAAGACATCTTGTTTTTTGTATGAAATAGTGGACCGTCAAAACAATGTAGTCAGTACCAGCATTCTTCCATTGATAGAATCTTTTCTTATTGGAGACAAGCTAATTCCATCTTCTGAAATAAATGTCAAACTTAAACTTTCAATAATGAAGTTGCTGAGAGTTGACACAATCTTTCATTAACTGTTCCAAGGACATTATGACACAACAAGCAAGGACTCAGGCAAAGATTGCCATTTGTTCCATTGACTTGAATACCCAAAGTACTAAGTCCTGAAGAACATGAAACCATGAAAGAGGTGTATGGTCAACATATGAAGTAACTAATAATTATTTGATTAAAATATCAGTTTTGGTTAGTGATAGTATGAACTGTGGGTGTTGTAGTGACATTTTTTGGAAGAAAGTTCCATTCTAAAAGAAGCGATTGTGTACCAGTCCTTTTTTGAATATAATCAGTTTCTCTCTTCTTGGACAACATTCCTCTGGCAATGTTAATTTGCTCATTTAGAACACCTTCAAGTTGATGATTTTGGTCCAAATCACCAAGACTGGAATAAACTTCAAGTACCTCATTCCACAATCCATTAAGCTGTGCATGAAGTGTATTTCCCCCAGATGCCGTAACTGGTCCTGCAGCAGAAATTAATTTTTGAAATCTTGATGGATCACTGTGATGCTCCCTTTGTTGTCAAAATCATCACTTTCATCAAAAATATCATCACTATCAAAGGTATTAGGATGAAATGTTGTTTGAGAAAGACCACCCTTCAGCATTGTGGTGGGCCATCCCATAATCTCTAAATCAGTAGATATTTTTTTAGACTCTTTGGATGGCTGAAAGTGATGTACAACTGTCAATGTCTTCTTTGAGAAGATCAACAAATATCTGGATTACAGATGAAACAGAAGGTGATGCTTCATTTGGTTTTTCAATGAGGCCATTGAATGTTTGAGTAGTGGAATCAAGTTGTCCAACATTATATGCTTTGTGGGCATATAGAGACCACCACCAGATATCTAAATCATGGTGGGTAAAGCCCTTCCAATTTGGATTGCAGTGCTGCATGAAATAAGCTATGTGGGAAGAGGGAATTCCAATTCTTTTGTATGTGCAACAGGAACAACTAATCTGTTCCCTTTCCCTATCTATAGTTAATGTTCAAACTGGTTTAAAGATAGGGATTGGAGAGTTCTTCTTTATGTCCAAAGAAAAAGCCTCTCCATCTTCCAAATCAAAAACATAAAATAGATAATTGGACAAACCTTGTGCATAAATTTGTGGAACATCATTAACATCAGGTACACCTGATTTTGCATCATTACCTGACCACAATTGTCACCTGTACAGGAAAATTTGAGCAATGCTTTGGCAAGTTGGAGTAAATATGGTGCTGTAGGAAGTGATGACCATCTTTTTTCTTTGGAATGCATATGATAACAAGTTTCATCCAATGCCTTTGCCTTGATGGACCCTTGAAGACTCATTGCCCTTGCAGAAGTAAGCAAATTCATTGTAGGCCTAACTGCTGTAGAATGAGACTTCACTCCATTATTGGTACCTTCATGAGAAGATGCATGGGCACAATCAAAGTGCCTCAGATCTTTTTTTCTTGTAGTGAAGAAAAACGTTATCATGAACAAAAACACAAGAACGAATAAAGTCTTTTATTTTTTCAATGACATGATATTGCTCTTCACAGATATTAAGAGCTGTTTAACTGCCAAGATAAGGAAATAGCATCTTTTTGGAAAGCTGGTATTCTTCTTGGGTTTCACAATAACCAGGATGCATCCAGGAGTACATCCAGGTATGAATGTGTGATGAACCTTTTAAATTTTGCCTGATTCTTAACTGTGACTGAGTTGTTTCAAGGACCATGTTCCTTCTAACCATGGTCAACAATATGCCAACCACACAATCCACGAACAGCAATCTTAAAATAGTCCATGATAGCACCTTGAATCTCACTGCCTTATTGCGGATCACCATCTGCCATGAGAAAATTGATACGCTAAAAAAAAGTGGGGTTAATTAGTGTTTTCAAAGCATATTGGAACACCCATTGAAATATATATCTTCTTTGATTAGGTAACCACATCCAAAGGAAAACAACTTGAGTGTCAGTTGCAGTTCTTGCACTATGCTGGCAGCAATATTGAAAAGTAAGGTGAAAATAGATTAAAGTTTATTAGAGTGAATAAATTATGAGCTATTTTAACTAGTTGCTAAAAATAGTCGACAATCCACCAATTTGTCTTCTTGACCCAATTCTAGTACAGGATCCTATGACAGATCTACTTAGAGTTCAGATTCCAATGGAGGTTGATTTTACCTTGTGAACCAAACTCCCCGAGGCAGCCAATGAGAGTATGCCTGACAGGCGCATCATCACGTTCCGGTGTGACACAGCATGCTTTTGCTGTGAAGTGGATTTCGATATGCTTGACTTGTGATGTCAGCGTTTGCATGTACTCGGTGCATCACTGCACATTTGCGTCTGTCTGCTTGATGACATCATTACGTCATCTCATCTGTGCTGATCTGTGACGTCATCCTGTCATGGTACGTCCAAACTACGGTTGATTGACATATTGCACGAGTCTTGCAACTCACCTACTGCACTCACCACCATGATGTCCAGCCATCTAGTACTTAGGATGTTTATGCGGCAGCAGCAGCGTGGTAAGGCTTAACGCAATGAATATTGAGTCTGTCAAGTACTTGTCCACATGGTATTGTTATGGTACCATTGTAGTGTACTTGACAAACAACAAATGGTCCATTGCATGGTTGTTTGTATTTACGCGGGTTGGACTTATTGTTTTCTAGTAGGGCTTTCTCGCCTACTTTCCAATTGTGTTTCATTCTCTTAGCCTTTTTGCGCTGATTGTTGCTAGCTATTCTAGCTTGTTTCCTACTATGTATGTGTTCCCAGGTTGCTTCGTGTTGAATGTTAAATATCATATCCCTATCAAAAACTAGTGGGCCAGGCATAGCTTGGAGAGTAGTATAATAAGTGGAATGTACGGCATATGCTACGGCAGCTAATACGCTGACCCAGGAGATTTCTTCAGTACTATGTTGTACCTCATGGGTTTGTATCATATTGCTCACTACTTGATATATCCTCTCCACAATGGTATTTGCCTGTGGGTTATGGGTAGTGATTGGTTTGTGTTTGATGTGGTATTCATTGTCTGACATACTAGGGAAATCCTTCATGAATTAAGTGACTTGCGTAGGCCTTGGGTATCATGCAAACCACTGTTGTTCTACTATGTTCACGATTTTGATACTGCTCCTTTCAGACCAAGGGGCAATCTTAAACCATCCTGTAGCTGTGTTGATCATAGTAACGCAGTGTAGGGTGAGGTCCTTGTGACCTTTGCTTGAGATGGTGTAAGGTCCTATAAGATCTACACATAGGCGGTCCCACTATGTGGCTTCTGCGTCTTTTTCAGGCAGGTGTCCGTACTTATTACTTTGACTCTTGTTCAGTTGACAGATGTGGCAAGTTTTGCAGTAGGTCATGACATGTTCACGTAGTTTAGGCCACCATAAGTGCTGTTGTATTGTCTCTTTGGTGCAGGTCTTACCAGGATGACATAAGTACTTGTGGTACCATTGTACTGCTCATTTCTGTATGGTCGATGGAACGCATATTTTATTTTTGTAGCATATGAGGCTGCAAGATTTCCTGCCCCCATGAAATAGGCATTCGGCAAAACCTTTCTTCTTAAGTGCATCTCATCTGAGTTGATTGTCCCTTAATTGGTATTTAAGAATATCTGGATAACTGAGGGGGAATCCCTTGTCACTATTGCTATGCTGAGGCTATTGATGCAGTACATTTCTGCCATATCTTTGTCAGTGATATAACATTCAGGAACAGCTTCAACATCAGGATCAAGTAGATCAAGGCAAGAGAGCGTGTCAGCTACTATGTTATGTTCACCTTTTTTATAGCATAGTTCAGGTGCAAATTCTTCAATGAACCATTGCCAGCTTGCGTGCATTCAGTTTGACATTTGTCATAGGTTAGATTTTTATGATCCGTCTGTATGATGATACGGTGACTGAGTAGGAGGTACCGGTACTTTCTAAGTACTTCTATGATTGATAATAATTCTCGATCGCAAGTATTGTATTTGGTTTGATTATCAGTGAGTTTCCTACTGTAGAATACTATGGGCTTATCATCTTGCATGATAACTGCCCCTAGCTGGTATTTACTGGCATCAGTATATATGTGGAAAGGCTTGTTGAAGTCTAGGTAGGACAGTAGTACTTCTTTGGCTATAATTTTCTTTATGTTGTCAAAGGCTATTTGTTGTTCCTTCCAAACCATATGAATTTAACCCCTTTGCCTTGTAGCTTAGTTAGAGGAGCCAGTACCTGGGATCTGTGTATCTACATTTATTTATAGAAGTTGACCATTCTTACAAAGGATCTTATCTTTTTAGTAGTTGTAGGTGGTGTTATGTTTAATATGGCCAAGACCTTATGGTTCAATGGTCTTATGCCCTTGTGATATACATGGAATCTGAGATAGTCTGTTTTGGTTTGTCCAAAGAAGGACTTCTCTGCATTGACTTTAAGCCCTACTTCCTGTAGTCTTTGTAGTACTAGATCCACATTTGCATCCTCCCAAGTCATTACGCACTGTTTATAGTCAAGTATCATACCTAGTTCCTCTAGGAGGTCGCATCCGATTATTATATTATATGATTGTTGACCTTCTGTCTCATTGACATGACATTCCCATTCAATGGCCTTCTGCTCATTGAATTTGGGCAATTTGAATATTGCATGGACCTTTTGATTGGTTGAAAAATTTTGGCCCTTGGTGCTCCAAAGTGTCTTTGGCACGGGCTTGCATTTAAGCTTCTCGGTAAATTTCTAATCTACTATGGTGGATGAAGTGCTGGAATCTAAAAGTACTTTAAGCGGTTCAGTTTTCTGCCTTTGTCGTTTGCGTACTAGCATCAATGCAACCGTTACCGGGCGAGTGTGTCTGGTCTTAGACCGTTTTCTTGGACTATGCAAGTCTTGGAAAGTATAACAAGACAGATAATTAGGTGTGTCATAGTTAAATAGTTAGTTTTCTATGTTATTTGCTACAGGGGTATTATCTCATTCTTCATCACTGTCAATACTTAAGGTATTGAAGTTGAAGTTGTAGCATTGTTATACGTCAGTATTGGTATCATCGTGTTTGCGCTTGTTTTTACTAGATGAGTCCTTAGTCAATAAATCTTTGACTTGAACCGCAATGGCATTCAACTGCTGCTTGTCATACTTATTGTAGTGTGGACGCTTGTACTTGGGCTGTTTTTCCTTTTCGCCATCTTTCGGATGCTGGTCAATGTATTTGTCCAAGGTACAGCATTGACTTAGTGAATTTTACAGTACTTGCATTTGTCTTTGGTCTTTAACATCCCAGCCATTTGTTGGATTGTTAGGTTTGTCATTACAAGCCAGCTTGTCCTTGGTTTTAGGGCCTGACGGGTCTCCTATGTCATCTGTAACTTCCATATGTTCCAGAAATTCCAGAAATGCTGGCAGGCCTTTGTCCTTAGGGTGGAATCCTTGGCGTGTCATTTCCTTGCTCCAAGTAGCAGAAATTCCAAATTCAAGGATCTCGAGTAGTTCTTTGTTGGAGAGCTTAGAATTTTTGTCTGCTCCAGGGAACTTCTCTAAGTAGCCATTAAGCATGTGAAGAGCAGCTTGGTACTCTTTGGACGTTAGTTCACGTGGCTTCCTGAGGAATCAGTGCATGTAGTGTTCCTGCTTCATGAGTACCTTAAGTGGGAAAAAGTGCTTCTTAAGGTCATCTCTGACCAACTTGAAGTGCTCCACTGTCTCATTGCCACGCTGGGTAGCTGCGGTTTTGAATACACAAAGCCCTTCTCCATGCAGTAAGGAACGGGCCGTCGAGTAGTGAGCAGGCCCAGTCGTGATACGCTGGCCCCAAATCATTTGGTCCAGGTTATTGAACCAGTGCAGTAGTTCTCTATGAGATCTGTGACTAAAGTGTGGGAACTCCATAGTGTACTTCTCTTCAGAGTTTTGGTCTCCAGGATTTGATAGCAGGTTGACTTTTGCGTGCTGCACTTTAGCTAGCTTCTGCTCTTCCGTACTTGGAATCTTGAGTGGGATAGGAGGCGGTGGGTAGCTTCAACCATTGCCTTGGTTAGGTGTAACAACTTTCATGGTTGAATTGTATGAAATTGGAATAATATTGGATAGTTACTTACCGCTTTTTGCATGGAGTGTTAACACTATGCACTATGCTGGCAGCAATATTGAAAAGTAAGGTGAAAATAGATTAAAGTTATTAGAGTGAATAAATTATGAGCTATTTTAACTAGTTGCTAAAAATAGTCGACAATCCACCAATTTGTCTTCTTAACCCAATTGCAGTATGGGATCCTATGACAGATCTACTTAGAGTTCGGATTCCAATGGAGTTTGGTTTTACCATGTGAACCAAACTCCCTGAGGCAGCCAATGAGATTACACCTTACCGGCGCTTCATCAAGTATCATGCTTTTGCTGCGGAGTGGATTTTGATACGCTTTGCTCGTGATGTCAGCGTTTGCATATACATGGCAAATCACTGCACATTAGCTTCTGTCCACTTGATGATGTCATTGTGTCATCTCATCTGTCCTGATCTGTGATGTCATGGTGTCATGGTATGCCGTACTATGGTTGATTGACATATCAAGCAAGTCTCGCAACTTGCCTACTTCAGTTCTACAAGAGAGTGTAAGCAGATGATAAAGATTACTGTTTGTATGGGAAGTAACATCCAAATACACAACTTCAGGGTATAACTAGCTCATCTTGGTTGACCCAAGCAACAGCCATAAACAAACAGGAATCATCACTGATGCTTTGATCTTTCCTTGTGCTTGCAGAAAGATCAACAAAACACTCCATGTCAGGAGATTTTGAAAGGTCTTCGTGCATTAAAGATTTTGGACCAATCTTTGTGGTGGCAATAAGGTTTGTGGGAGATTCAAGTTGAGACTTGTTAGGAGTGCATACAGGAGTTTCAAATGGATCCAAATTAAGTGATGCCATATTAGCCATATTGGATGATTTGTTGGAATGATTCTGACATGCATTTTGGGGAACGTCCCAAAGAATGTTGTAGGAAAGTTCATCAGTGGATCTGAAATAATAAAGCAAAATATATATATCACTGCCACCAACCTGTAATTTAGCATCATCATCCCTATTGAACAAGTATCTTTTATTTGGGACATATATTTGCCAATTTTGGAATATATATAGTTCCTACTAATTGGTGGACCACAACAAGCCAAAGCCAGGTGAAACAGAGTTTCTTGTTCTTCTTTTGGGAATAGAAACTTCAGTGGTTTTAAGATGATGTTCATGTGTGGGACAACCACTCTTGTGTCTTAGATTGATGTAATATCCAAGGTGATCCCATTTGACAACAAATCCAAATGGGAATTTCTTGTCAAAATACTTTCTGGTAACTCTATGTTTTTTGGATTTACCATTTTGCCTATTTACCTTCTGATCATTAAGTAATTGTTCAGTTCAGAATTCTTGATAGGCAGGAATTACAGTGGGTTGGGTAACCCAACGCCTGTAACAGTGTCCACAGTTGAAAGTACAGATGGAATGACCTCCATTGCATATGACAGGAGTATTGTATTCAAATGCCCGCTTTTCAATCAGTTTCTTGAGTTCCACAAAAGAGGCAGAGGGCATCTTAGAATTGTCTGCCTGTGGGAATGGGTCATCAATAGGTGAAAAATAAACATGTTTAACATCAGACTGTTGGCCATTAAGATATTTGCAAATGTCATGGTCAGAGGGAAGCACATCAGCAACATATGTATTGGGATACTTCACTGGAATTACAGGTAAAACAAATTCAGTTGTCCAATTCTCTTTAAGTTGATCCCCAAAATCATCTGCTAGTTCTAAAAGCTTCTGGTAAGAAAGTTTGGTTAGGTTGGAAGAAACTGGAGTTGAAACAGAAATGATATTGTTATCATCCAACATGGGCAAGTTTGTAAAAAAGTTTCAGCAACAAAATAGTTGGACTGTCATTTGGTTGACTGAAATGAGTGCACCAAAAATGAAAATGATAAACCAAAAGAAGAAGTGAAATGTCCAAAGATTGCCAGGCTCAAAATTTTGGAAGCAATGCATCCTCAGTGGAGTGAGGGGCAGAATTTTTGGAGAAAATTAGAAAGGGAAATTTGGGAGAGGAAACCAAAAAGGGGGAGGGGGAGGATGAGGGGACACCTGGAAGTGATACGTCAGAATACCATGACATACAATAGGTACCAGTATGTGGCTACACACACCCTTTTCCAAGCTGCTACCAATTCTACGTGCCATACAGGATCACCCTACCAATGTTGTCTTTGGTGGGATCAGAATGTACGCGCTGCGGAAGCAGATGCGGACACTGTTGACTCTGACAACAAGCTGGCTGGTTAATTGTAGTGTAATAACTTTTACTTAGGAATAGTGTCTAGGGGAAGATGTGCCTCTGCCGAAAAATGATATCTACCCTATGCCGCTAGAATCAGACAATCAACGCACAAAAGAAAGAAGACTTCTATTTGGTGATGAAAATTATGAGCTGGTTTAAAGATCTAGTTTTATGCTGGAGAAATCTGCGATTTAGTAAGAAGGAAAATTTGTGAGTCTGTCTGCTTGCCCAAGCATCAATCATCCATCCTCAAGAGTGTCCTACAGGGAGTGTACTTCATTTGCTTTCTGAGCTGTCCTGTGTGCATTTGTAGTATGGCCTCACACAACAAATATTAACTGTCTCTTCTATGACACCTCTACGGATGTGCACAGTACCATTCGTAAATACTTGAAGCACTTCATGAGGACCTGTACAAGGACAGTCCATCTTAGGTATAATTCCTGGCTTCTCTAGGTCAACTATGGTGTACATGTGGTGTTGCCAGTTACAATTTTCTTGTTGGTTGTTTTTATTAATTAACATTTGTTTCTTATTTTTAATATGTGACCAATTTGCTCTAAATGCAATTGGCAATAGCATTTCATGTCCAAATAATAATTGTCCGGGCGTGGCTTCTAACGTAGTGTGGTAAGTACTGTGTACAGCCCAAGCTACTGAGCTGAGTATGTTATCCCATGGTTCATCATCTCCTATAGTAGGTGGATTGGTGGATTCACTTATGTCAAGTGCAAGTAATGAGTTATCAATTACTTGCTGTACGTGCTTGATGATACCATTTAATTGGGGATTGTACGTGGTTGTTGGCTTTTTACTCTGAGCTGTTGTTGTATCCTATGTACCTTGGTCATGGATTCCAGCATAACCATGCAGAGTGGAATGCTTCTATTATGGTGTCAGCTGTTTTGTCTTGAAGTGCCTTGATTTTGAACCAGCCTGTGGCAGGATCTATTATGGTAAGACATTGTAGTGTTCATGTGCCTGAATTGGACTTGATTGTATATTTTCCAATTAGGTCTATATGAACTCTTTCCCATTGTAACGTTTGAGCCTCTTTAGGGGGTAAGTGTCCATATTTCTTACATTGCTTTTTACACAGCTGACATTGTTTACAGGTTTTACAGAAGTTCTGTACGTGCTTTCATAGTCTAGGCCAAGTAAAGTGTTGCCGTATGGTTGCTTATGTATGAGTTTCACCTGGATGCGCTAGGTACATCAGAAAGGAAGTTCAAGCCACTCTGAAAAAAATCTGTCCATCAGTCAATCAAAAAAAGTTGGTGCGTCACTTAAATTCTGTCCTCCACTGGCATAT
>WKLE02003682.1:0-12101 GCA_014885115.2 Asterionellopsis glacialis
GGCAGCATGGGAAAACAAAGAACGAGAAAAAATTGAAAAGGTTGACAACACCATTAAAAAGGCAATCAAAGAATATCAAAACAGAAAAAGAGATTATGAACAAGTGGTAAACTCAGGTATGGATGAGAAGGATTACACTTGTGGTGATCTGAAAGCACTAATTCATTTAAAAAAAAGAAAAACTGATGAAACTGATGGTGTCGTTCCGACAACATTGCCAGCACTAAAAGTACGATATGATAGAGTGCAAGAACAAACCAAACTTACCTTAAAAGATTATATGGTGAAGGAACAAAACTTCACTGATGAAGAGGTGGATAGAGTAGTGCATGAAAACTCCATAAACATAGTTTAACAACGCAAACTAGAGATGCATTTGTACCGTTGTCATGTTGACCATCAAATCTTTTTTTGGGTGTTGTGTTCTGCAGAAGATTGTTTTTAGTCTCAAACAAAAAAAGAAGAGAGTTGTGTACATTTGCAAGCTGGCCAGCATATGAGAGTCTACGGAATTTCTACGGAAGGTGGTTCAAGGTAGTTCCAACAGTTTTTGGACAACAAAAAATTCCAAAAATAGGTCAACTTTGAGCTAAAATAAAGTGTTATTACAATTATATTCAACCAATTCCAGAGTTATTAAACTGACAGAATGCAACTTGAAACACAGCTTTTGGTCAAAACAGTCTTGAGTTATGAACATGTGCTTTTGTGTTCATGTCTTGTGGTTCAGGGTAGTTTTTGACTAGTACCTGGTAGAGGCATATCTTCTCTTTTTGATTGACTGGAAAAATGACTGATATGGTTTGTCTACGTATGTACATGTGGAGTCTGTCCTTCTTTCTGGACATTTTTGACATCCTAAAGAACAAACAGAAAAAAGCCTGAAGTAGAAGCAGTCAAAAATGAGCAAAATTCATCACAACGATGATGAGATCAAAATGAATGACAGGACACTAAGACATAGCAACAATCAACTGGTGATATATTATAGAAAGATAAAAGACAATTATGCAAACCTATGTGATATTCACAAAGAGCCTTGAAACATGGTTTCTTGTGATTTTTAAATTAATCACTTAGAACATAAAAACTAAAAAAATATATTTTTTCTGTGTTCTTTCAACTTCTCCTATTGTTATTGTGGAATTTGTTTCCAAATCTTAATACATCTAAATGCACCAGATATATCTAGAATTTATTTTATTTCAAAATACTATGAAATTTTTATATTGTTTTGAGTATTAAATTGATCTCACAACAATCAACTTCTGATACAGAAGATGGTTGTTTCAATGTTTTGGAACTTCAATGTAACAAAAAATTCTACAGGTATGATGCTCTGACAATTAATTGTAACTTGTCATTTTTGTAAACAATATAATTTTTGTAAAAAAAATGCTACTTTCAGTAATACTGTATAGCATCCCTTTTTCATCATGTTGGTCCTTGGTGTTGGTGTTGGTGTTGGTGTCTTCTTTCTCCTGTAAAGAAATTATGCTAAAAGAAAAGAACATGACAGTTTATTATAAACCAAATTATATACATTTTTGTACAATTCAGTTGCATATAAAGAAAACTAAGAAAATGGATTGAAATTATGTTCTTACCAGTTTTATTCATCTGGTACTCAAATTGTGAGAATAGAGCTGCTATTAAACAACAATCAGTCACAAAATTGATACTACTGAGAAACAAAAGATAGTCATCATAAGAAAAAAAGGTTGTGGTGACTGGAAACATGGTTGTCATCAGGACAACAACAACCACAATCACAGTCAGAGTGCTTGCTCCTGTATGGTGTTTTCTCAGCAATCTTTGGTCCTACCCTGTTTTTGGGTGGTTCTTTCTTTTGGTGGCATTAGTCCTGCACCTGTGCATGCACTGTGTAGTCAATTTTTTCATATACAGCGCATTGACTGGCTAGGTATGCAATTTGGTCAATTTTCAACCCTGTAAACAACTAGGTGTTGATTTATCACCCCTTACATACCTCAAATTGGAGGGTGGGTATCTAGAAAGATAGGGTGACACCCATACAGTCTCTACAAAAAACAGGAAAAACCTACTTCAGTCAATTTTTGTGGATAGTACATCAGTATCATACTACCCCTTCCAGTTGATGGTTGGTTGGTGGGCTCTTGAGAAAAGTATGACATCTAGATGCCCAGTTGATTAATTTGACTAAAATTTTCCAAAGTTACAGTTCAGTACTGGACTGGTCTACGTAATCCCAGAACAACTCTCTATTAATGTTGCCATGATCACTATACCATCATATCAGATTATGAAAACATGCTTTGACACTCACAAAAACATAACAAAAGAATGCACACAAAATCTACAATTTTTTTCACTTTGTCAATTACCACAAGATATTTCATCTTTACAAAATCCATAAGATATAATAATTCCTATCATTTCTACCAACACATTGATATCCAATAACTACAAATTATGGACAATTTGACACCATCATAGTTTTTTATATAAAAAATCCAAAATTAGAATAGCCCCACTATTTCCATTTGAATCAGCTTTTGCCATGACTATGCACAAATAACAAGGCAGAACATTAGATAGGGTGATTATTGCATTATCCAAACACCCCAACAAAATTCAAAGAATGAAAATCGAAGCCGCTTTTGTTGTATTCTCATGCACCACTGATCCCAAACATTTATGCCTTTTATTTCAAACACATTATCCAGATTACAATGAACAACTAATTTACATCACAACATTGGGACCCAACAAGTATACTCATGCCTAATATTCCACATTTACCAACAGTTGTGTCAACTTACCATATATGTATTACAACAACACATTTCACTACTGAAAAATAGGTCTATTATTCTTATTCCTACTGGGCACCACAGATCCAGTTCTCTCCCTCCCGTCCAGCGAGTTCTGTATTCGATTCATCCACGCAAAACCGCTCACGGAGCGAGACGGACACACCGAGTGCCAGGTCCTTGCACCCTCCCTTATGAATGAGATGAATCCACATTATGAATCCTTATTTTTTACAAAAGAAGTAAAATGTTGTTCGCGGGAGACAGGTAGGACCTAAGTAAATTTGAGGGTTACTATCCAAACTTGTTTTTACTATTTTCTTTTTCAAAATATTTACTAGACATTTATTTTATTTGATTTACATACCCATTCCTGGCATACCTCCCATGCCTCCAGGCATGCCTCCAGGCATGCCACCTGGTGCTCCACCACCTTCTTCCTTCTTGTCAACAATCATGACTTCAGATGTTGTTAACAAACCAGCGACAGATGCAGCATCGACCAATCCAGTACGAGTAACCTTGGTGGGGTCAATGATACCTTCTTTATGCAAATCGCAATATTCCAAGGTTTGAGCATTAAATCCATGCTCGACTGGAACTCCCTCCTTAACAAGTTCACCACAAACAACAGCACCTTCTTGTCCAGCGTTTTTAACAATGGTAGAAAGTGGTGCCTTGAGTGCACGTTGAATAATCTCAACACCAATTCGTTGATCCATATTCTCAGTGTCTGCAGCAACGGCATCAAGTTTGGTAGAACAATACAACAAGGCTTTTCCACCACCAGGTACGATACCTTCTTCAACGGCTGCACGGGTAGCATTCAAGGCATCAACAACACGGTCCTTCTTTTCACTAACTTCAACTTCAGACCCTCCACCAACTTTGATAACAGCAACACCCCCACTCAATTTGGCAAGACGTTCTTGAAGCTTTTCACGTTCATATTCAGACTTGGTAGATTCAATAGAATGACGGATTAGCTCACAACGTTCACCAATGGAAGCCTTTTCACCAGATCCATCAAGGACGACAGTATCATTCTTAGTAATGGTAACCTTCTTACAAGAACCCAAGTGGTCAGGTGTAGTTTCTTCAAGCTTCATGCCCATTTCTTCGGAAATAACAGTACCACCAGTTAAAATGGCAAGGTCTTGCATGGTAGCCTTACGATTCTCACCAAAGCCGGGTGCCTTGACAGCACAAACCTTGATACCAGCACGAAGTTTGTTTACAACCAAAGTTGCCAATGCTTCAGATTCAACATCTTCAGCAACAATCAACAATGATTGTTGGCTCTTAATGATGTTCTCCAAGAGGGGGACAATTTGTTGAAGCGAACTGACCTTTTTCTCTACCAAAAGAATTAAAGGATTTTCAAGTTCACATGTCTGATTCTTGGTGTTGGTAATAAAGTAAGGTGAAATAAATCCACGATCAAACTTCATACCTTCGACAACTTCAAGTTCATTTTCTAATGTCTTTCCATCTTGAACTGTAATAACACCCTCCTTACCAACACGTTCCATGGCGTCACTAATCAAATTACCAACTTCCGTATCCGAGTTGGCAGAAATTGTACCAACTTGGGATACTTCTTCCTTGGATGTGATTGGTTTCGAAATCTCAGCTAGGGTTTTGACAACTTCATCGACAGCTTTTTGAATACCACGACGAAGATCCATTGGGTTCATGCCTGCAGCAACAGCCTTACAACCCTCGTTGTAAATAGCTCTCGCCAAGACTGTGGCAGTCGTTGTACCATCACCAGCAATATCATTTGTCTTTGATGCCACCGATTTGATTAATTGAACACCCATATCTTCAAAGTTATCATCCAGATCGATAGATTTTGCAACTGTAACACCATCCTTGGTAATTTTAGGTGCACCATAGGGTTGGGCAATGATAGCATTACGTCCCTTGGGTCCTAGGGTAACCTTTTATGTTTTCCATACGAACATTGGTAAAGTATGAATTAAAATGTTTATGGTCAGAGTACAGATCATGATGCAAAGCAAAGCAAAGCAAGAGTACTGGTTTATGTACTGTGCGGGAGTCACAATCGAAACTCTTCGAAAGAAATCATGACAACAAACAAGTGTGCGGCATTTGTTTCCTCTTTCACTGCCATTTGTTCATCTCTTTACAGAACAGATAAATGGCTACGTATTGCAAGATGTACTCCAGTCAAACTTGAAACTCAACCTACGACATCTTCATTTACAAATGTTTTGACGTACCTGAACAGCATCCGCCAAAAGATCGACACCCTTAAGCATGGCAGCACGTCCTTCGACGCCAAATTTAATTTCTTTACTCATGTAACGGGTACTACCAAGAAGCGATCTTCCAGTGGAGGTAGTAGCCACCTGTCTTGCGACAGACTTGGTCACAGCTTGTCTCAACATGGTCAACGTAAACTTTTTGGATGTTGTTTGTGGTGTTTGTGTGTGATTTCTCGTGGTGCTATGCTGACAACACCAGAGAATTATTTTTAAAAATTCTTCGATGAAAATCTTCGACTTCCGCGCATCTTCTGCGGTGGTGATTGAAAGATTCGACCCTCTAGTACTGTATACTCGTTACTCGCTCGTTGTTTAGATATTATTTTATGACTAGTCTGTCATCGTCCGCTGTTTGGGTGTAGACCATTCAAAAATGTTCAAAAGAAAGGACGGTAGTGGTTGTGTCTTGCCGTACCTGGTAACATCGGAATGGAACGAGAACTGCAAGTAGATTTTCTCCAAAATTTGTTCTTTCTCAACTTTGTGACGGGTTTGTTGTATTCCCCACCACCTCCATCCCATATCCCCATTCACCGCGTTTCGGGAGGAAGACAAATATTAATCGAGGTGTCTGCTGCTAAGTACAAGTGCATTACTGGTAAAGATTAAATCGGAGCCAAGCGTATCATTATCAACCATAATCAAAAGAAAAAGAATTAAGCAAAGCCCAAAACCTCCCAATCAAGAAAACACAAAAAATGGCAACCGTAGATCCTCAACTTCCTTCTGTAGGAACCATGGTCAATGTTCTTTGTTGTATGTGTGGTATTTCCATACCACCTAATCCTGCCAATGCATGTGCGTCGTGTTTGGCAAGTCGTGCCGATGTGACACGTGGTATTTCCACAGAGGCCACGTTGCATCAATGTCGTGGTTGTCAACGTTGGCATAAGGATGCTGGTAAATGGATTGCATGTGACTTAGAAAGTCGTGATTTAATGGCATTATGTCTTTCGAATGTCAGCGGTTTAAAGACTGCCAAACATGATAAAAAAATTAGATTAGTCGATGCTGGATGGATATGGACAGAACCACATTCGATGAGATTGAAGGTACGACTTACCATTCAACGTGAAGTTCAATCGGGGACGATATTACAACAATCCTTTACGGTAGTCTTTGTCGTACGGAATCAACAATGTATTGAATGTCAAGCCGAATTCCGACAGGGGTCATGGAAGTCATTAGTGCAAGTACGTCAACGTGTAGGACACAAACGTACCTTTCTTTATTTGGAACAATTGATTTTAAAACATGGCGCACATCGTGGTTGTTTAAGTATTGAAACATTCCGTGATGGTATGGATTTTTACTTTCCCGAAAAGAATAAAGCAGCAAGGTTTATTTCCTTTTTAGAAAATGTTGTTCCTCTCAAGGTACGTACACTATGTTCTCTTTCGAATGGAGACAATTTTTCATGGCCTTGCGGAAGGAAACAAGAAACCAAAGCTTGGTAGTATTTACGTCCAAAGCTCATCAATTTTCTCTTGAATCTCTGTTTGCACCTGTTTTTGGGGATGTGCAGGTTAAAATGTCAAAAAAATTGATTGGAACAGATGATAAGAATAATGTATCAAATTTCAAGTATACAAATTATGTCGAAATTTGTCCCTTGTGTAAGGATGATTTACTCTATCTTCCTGTCAAGACGGCAAGGAATTTAGGCAATATAGCCAGATGTGTGTTGGTAAAGAATATATCAAATGTGATTCATGTCATCGATCCATTAAGTGGTCAAACAGCTTCCATGACAGAAGAAGCCTATTGGAGAGATCCTATCCGTCCCATCATTACAGCAGCACGATCTAGACTTACACGGTACGTCGTATTGGGGAAAGAGCCAGTCCCACTGGATGTGCGTCGTAATGTATCCAAGCGTGCACCGACACGGAAACGTCGCAACCAATTGGCACATGTGACGTTGGCCAAGGAAGATGATTTGGGCATCAATGATGTACAACTGGAAGAAAAATCACATATCGGGTATCTATTGAAGGCAGGTGATGTGTGTTTAGGGTATGATCTAGTTGAAACTCAATTTGTCGATGATGATGCTGAAGAAATGAGAGCAGCAGGCAAATTACCAGATGTTGTAGTAGTCCGTAAGCTTTATGGTGGTGTAGCTACGAATGAAGTGAATGCTGCCAAGATGAGAATTTGGCGGTTGCAACGTTTGGACGTGGATGTTAAAGAGAGTGCTGCAAGTGCCCGTGCAGCCAAGAAAGAAGCAGACATGGATGACATGGATGAGGAAGACTTTATGAGAGAAGTAGAAGCAGACCGCGAAATGCGTAATAACATGAATTTGTATAAGAGCGAAGTTCTAGCTAAGAAAAAGAAAGCAGTCGATGGTGATGACACCATGGACGACATGGACGATACAGATGACATTGCCGCCAAGAACAATAGCAATGACGACGACGACGACGACGAAGATGATCAGCAAGTTCAACTCGATGAACTTTTGGATGGTTTGGTTTTGGATGATGGACCAGACAAACCAGATGCGAATGCTGCAGCTATGAAGAAGGATGTAGACGAAGATGACGATGAGGACTTCTGGGCAATGGGTGCACTTGGTGCAGAAGAAGGCGAAAAGGCTGCAAAAGATGGAATTACCTATGTTGGACGTGAGGAAGCAAGGCAAGTGCGTGATAAAGAATCAGCTGTCCCTGTATCTGGAAATGCATTTGGTAAGGATTTCATGGGAAAGGATTTCAAATTTTTGTAAGAGAGGGATAAAGAATTCAAATCTAGTTTCTTAAATGAAGTAGCACACTCAACCTCTAAACGTAACTATCTCCAGTGCACAACTCTCAGTTTCAATGTCACACGTTTACATTATTTTCGAACAATATTTCAAGTTTGCCAGTCAATTGTATTTATTTGTTGTTTCGCATTTTCCGAAAATCTCATCACGTGTCACTAGTTAGTACGTAAACTTCATCACTTCCATTCTACGATTGCTTGGGAGTGAGCGGCCATCGTCACGGTGTCGTCCGTGCTGCAAAATGCTCCAACTCCAACACTCGGCTGGGCGAACGCCGTGCACAGACATTAGGACTAGGACTCTCTAGAGAGAGTCTACAGTTATATGTCGAAATAAGAAGAGAAACCCCATATCAGGTAGAGCCGGAAACCTCAAAGCCCTCTTTGGTTCCGGGGGTCATTTTTGTTTGTCTGTGCTTCATGTTAACCAAAATACCGTAACATTTATTGCGCCTTCACTCGATCTCCAGTCAGTATTGTGCACTACCTGTTGAGCCATCCGACATCGAATTCGGAGGATATCATCCTAGCCATTGCAACGCACTTCTAAGCAATATGAGATCCTCCTTGTTTTCTAGCATTACTTGGAAAGTTACGTTGTTTACTTTCCTTTTACTCGATAATCGACATGCTGCAATTACTACCGTATATGCTCAGAATATGAAACTTGATTTGGGCGATCTTGGAGATCTTCTTGGAGGTCTTGCAGGAGCCGCCAAACAAAAGAAAGACGGATCTTGTCCTTCCGCCTGCGAAAGTGATCATGATGATCCTAGTCGTTTGGCTCGCATGTCGCCTGCTCCTAAACGTAGGATAAGACCATATTCCAATGGTTGTAGTGTCCCTCCAAGTATGCGAGATGGATTAGGAGACTATTCACACTTTGAAACCTGTTGCGACCTTCATGATACATGCTATATGTCATGTGGTGTACACAAACAATTCTGTGAAACTGAATTTGGTAAATGTATGAAAACCATGTGCAAAAGGAAATTTACAAATAGTCCTAAAAAACAACAAGAATGTAATTCCTTGGCAGACATGTTCATGATGGGAACTACGTGAGTATATGGTGTATTATCTTTGTTCTTAAATCCCAATACTACTTTCCGTCTCGCAACTTGCTTGGAACGTATGTAAATTTTACTTACTGGCGTTGTTTCAACATCTTTTTGAATCAAATTTATGTTTATCGCTTTTGTAGCATGTTTGGTTGTGGTGGATACACAGACCTTCAAAAGGAAGGCTGTGACTGTCTTGACCATCATGAAGCAGAAACTCGTGTTAATGACTATGCAAGAGATTTCTACAATACATACAACCAAACTCATACGTTACCAGAAAAAATAGTGAAAAAGTATTTAGAACACGATGATCATCTCTCACACGCAAAAAGGGCCAAGAAACATGGTGAACTCCTTTACAGACTCTACAAAAAGTATCCTGAATCGATTGATATTATATCTCGGGATGGTCAAAGTGGCAGAGAAGGACCAGTATACTTTGAACCTAAGCAACAACAACTTGGGAATGAATTATAATAGTGACAATTGCTGGTGAACGGTTTGTTTTTCAAAAAGGATGTAATGTACCTGAGTATTATAGAGAAAATTTGATGAACCATACGGAATTGTCGACATGATTTTGAATTTTGAGTTTGATATCTGTGTTGCTGGCTAGGCGTTTGTTTGACCATGGAATGGAATCTTGAATCATAAGAATGGATTTTTAGTTTGTGCGTGCAGCAAATATGCCGTGGAAGACTAAATTCAGATATCTGAAGACTACGAGATATTAATTACATTGGGAGGCGAATTCCAAAGGACGATGGTCTCAGATACACATTTTAACCAATCTTAGCAAAGTTTGGTTCTGCTACGTAGGAGAGAGGCTAAATCATGAGAAACGTATGCTTTTTAATCAAAACTCTTAGCCCAATCTCTAACTCAGTCCACAGCAATCAATCACCAGGCGAAAGGTGGAGATTGATGCAGACTTTTTTGAAGTCGAGTCACACGTTGTCGTCGTTGCCAATCACATAAGAGTTGTGACTAAAATGATTGTAGGTTACCTGTCAAACCAGTATTTATCGACACCTTTTATCGACGAATAAATATCAATTCAAGCCAATTCTAAATGTAGCCATAGCATAGTTTCTATATAATATTTATTTCTCTAAAAGTCGCGTTTACCCTTTGGCGCAATATCATAATGTACATCAACTACTGAATTGCAGTTACCATGCTTGTTGTGTCTGAATCAATAGTGTCAACACTTTGCTGGTGTGACGATGGTGTCCCCACCGTGGACAATACAAAGAATTGCAAATCTGCAAATAATTGTTGTGTACTAAAAAAGGTACCAAAAATACCCACAATGCCACCCACGCACAATACAAAGGCAGCTAAATGTGAATATCCCTTAAGACGGAAGGAAAATAAGGATGGTAAGACAAATGCAATGACCGTCCCAGTAGCGCAACCAATTAAATCCAATACATCCCCCAACGATGGTGCAACTATAGCCAATATTGTTGTGATGATCCATAATATCACTGTCAACGTAATGTGATAGGGAAGCATCAATTGATTCTGTTGATTGGGTAATAAAAGCTTAGATGAAGGTGAAGTTTCTTCGTTGACTTGAGGAACTTCTTGTAAATTATCACAAGCAATTGTTTCTACAGGATCGTTATCATTCTCTTCTTCAAGTACATCTTGATCAGATAATAATGGTTGTTCTAAATCTGATGTAAGAGGACTTCCAGCAGCTTGGATATCTGTCCCACTTGTCTCCTCCAAACTACTATTACGAGCCGTTGTCGTAGGTGCTGTGGCCGTTTCTCCTGTCAATGTGGCATTGTCATTACTGCTATTACCACTCAAGAATGATAATATGATCATTTCACGACATGTAAAGAATGGTAATGGAAATGTCAATAACATGGTAATACACAATAATATTCTTGCGATAGAAATAGATGCAAATGATGTTGGATACATTTCAAATAAATTTGATTTGGTTTGTTCCCAAAAGGTCATGTAAACAAAGACACCCACTGCCAATGATACAATTGTGGATACAGTAAGAGATACAGTGGATACGTATTTCCAATTTGATACAGTCTGCAAGGATGGTTTTAAACTCCCATATGCCAAATGGACGGTGTGTTGTGATACAAAGGTAAATACAAAGGTTCCCAATGATTCCCATAAACCTGATTTCACGATAACCCAATGTTGATGAAATAAGGATGGCGACAATGAATCATCATCATCATTATCAGTGTAATCATGACGTCGTACATGATCCGGATTTGCCACAAATATGTAAATGACAATAATCACAATAGCAGTCATGGCCAATACACTCATCATGGATAAATTAGAGAGTGGTGACATATCTCGTAGTAAGCATAATGGCAAAATGATCGTGGCACTTAGTACAAATGTAATGATATCATCATGTTCTAACCATGCTTGTATGGTACTGCTATGGTGATCACTATTCGTGGAACTACCACCGCCACCAAATAGTAAATCTAACCATGCCGATGCAAAGTTATCCTTGATAACAATAATGTAGGCAATGAGACATCCAAAGCTGTACAATGTTTTACTTAAAATAACGGCAATTTTTCCATGCGATCCAAAGGCGACATACCCTAAATCTTCATAGGAATTATTGGCATTTGGGATTTCAACACTTAATGCAATTACCATATCTAAACTAAGTTTTGTCAATACACCAAAGAATATGATACATCCGATTGACATGAATCCACCTGTTTGAGCTATAGCACCACCTAACCCAATCGACCCGGCACCAATAATGCAATTTGTAAAATTAAATATACAATTGAGAAGCGTGGAACCTTGTTCGACGGGACGCTGCTGTTCTGCTGCTTCTTGACTGGTGGATAGATCGTCAAGGACAACGTCGGGTGGTCCTTGTTCTTCCTCTCTTGTTCCTACACCGGTGGAGGCCGAGTCACCTTTTGTTGTCATAATTTTGTTTTTTGTCTTTTTTCTAAAGTGTTCAATGATGCGGCAAATGAAATGCCAACAAAGTTTTCGATCAATGTGCAAAAGGTTAAAGCAACCAGCAGCGCAGCTAGTCTAAAGTAACAACGACAGAAGGATCTGCTGGTTTTGTGTCGGTGCTGTCGTCGTTGGCATGTGTCGTGTCACCTTGATGATTTTTGTACAGTTATTCTTTGGTTCTTTTTGTTTACGACAGATGGGAA
>WKLE02003682.1:12284-26169 GCA_014885115.2 Asterionellopsis glacialis
ATTCTGCGCGCACGCTCCTTCCTTCTGAGAATTCTGTTGGTAAGTTAGTTTATCTGCTTATAACAAGAATAAAATTTAGTTTCCTTTCTACTTTCTCAAAGGATGACTCCAGCCATAAAAAAAATGTTTCTGTTGGCGGTGTGTGCATTGCTTTTCAAACACCAACAGCATAGAGTCTAGCAGAACGCAATCCATCCAACCGTTGCGTTGGCGCACCGACACCTGAGAGAGCACCCTGAGGAGAACTAAGACGACCACGAATTATTGCATAGCAAGATCCGGGAACCGATCTTTTGCGCCCTCATTCCAATTGTGACCACGGTTGGTGAATCAATCCTCATTGAAAGTATTGCATTACATTACAAACGAGGAAAGTAAAGCAAACATATCACATATATCAAAGACCCACAGTCAGTGAGAACATACTAACCATGTCGAACTATTACAGCTCTGGATACCCACAGCAGCAGTCTGGCGGTGGTAGCAATCCCAACTTTTACAGTCAAGGCAATCAAACACAACAACAGCAACAGCAACCACAGCAGCAGTCATCTAATCAAAACAACATGTTTTCTGGATATCCTCAACAACCTCAACAGCAACAACAGCAACAACCTGGTGCTTCCTCGTGGCAAAATTCTTCCTCAACCCCGTCGACGAATCAACCACAGATGCAGCAACAGCAGCAGCAACAACAGCCAAATAGTAATCCTTTCGGTGCATGGAATCCAGCGGCCTCCAACAATGCTGGCGGTGGTTTTGCAACTGCAGCCAATATGGCAGCAGCTGCTAATTTGGCAACCGGTAATTTTTCAAACGATGCCATGTTAAATTTAGGTACCAATGCGGCGAAACAATTTTTACAAAACTCGGGTGCACAAATGATTCCTGGATTAGAAACAGCCATGAGAGTATTGCGGTCCTACTTTGCTGTGGATAACCGATATGTCAAAACGAAAATGCTAAAGATTCTGTTTCCTTTCAAAAGTCAAAATTGGACACGGTTGCAGGTACACAATCAAGACCCATCCTTGGGTGTGGGGTATGAATTACCATTAAGTGATGAAAATGCACCCGATCTATACTTGCCATTCATGTCCTTGGTAACGTATGTGTTACTTTGTGCTTTATTGCACGGTACAGCTGGACAATTCAATCCAGAAGTATTACCTGATGTTTCTACCAAGTACGTCTTGTTATCTTGTTCTTTATAGCCGTGTTTGATTACTGCATGTTGCAATATCTCTGCGATTATTATTATTATTGCTGCAGCTTTTATATTACTACGAGTTTGGCACAACTGCCCTTCCTCACTGATCTCCATATTCCCCCCCTCTTCCCTTTCCTACCACAGATGTTGTGTTACCCAAATATTGGAAGTATTGGCTATTCGTTTTGGAATGTACACCATGCAAGTACCTGCCGCCTTTTTAGATTTGATTGCCTATACTGGATACAAATATTTGGGCTTAGTTATTAATATGTTTATTGGTATGACCTTGGGACATTTAGGTTATGGTCAACGTGCATATTATATTACATTTTTATGGACAGCATCGGCTGCGTCCTACTTTATGCTAAAGACAATGGATAAAAACATTCCTCTCGTGACAGCAGCAGCAGGACCGAAACGTCAAGTCATGGTGTTAGCCTTTGGTGTATCCCAGTTCATAACCATGTTTTTTGTCAGTCAAACTAAATTTTTAGATTATGGTGTCGATGTGGGTGGTGGTAACGGAGGTGATTCTGGTATCCCCCTGGCGACAGATACGGTGGGAACGGATGAATCCATGGGTGAAGTGAATTAAATTCGCAACAGAGAAATGATGTCGATGGATAAGAAAGTTTATGCATTATCGTATGTACCTTTTGGTACTACCTATGGTATGTATCTTTTTTTGGAATCGTTCGTCTTCATATATCTCTTCATGGATAATCATGTACGGTATGTAGGACATACAAGATTCCATGATGTTGATGCTCTGAAAAAAAAAACCATGGCTATCATAGACAGGAATGCTACGAGTACAGTAAATTGGAGAAATAAGATGCATAAATGCAGTAGAGAAAAATAATGGTAATTATTTTTACTGTACACGTACGAGTAGTAGATCTGTCCAGAGCTTCCTTCTAAAACAGTCACCATCCTGTATTCATTTTCATTCCATCTTTATTCAACCTCTCGTGTGAACTTGAAAAGAATGATTGATCAGGCTGTATTTCTTTCTTGGTAAGGCACATCCCTACACGATGGCAGGGTAACTGTATTTCTTACCAAGAGCAATCGACAGCTTGAGATCGAATGGTGCCCCAAAAATAACCATTCATTTTTTTACAAATCCTGTTCTGCTGGTCAAACTAACTGAAGCCTGCCATTGATCTCTGCAAAGGTAGGAGACAGTAGACCCGCGTTTCATTCTTCTCTCAAGACGGACTGGTCACTTGTGTGTTCAGGGTTTGCCCCGTCTTCTCTTTACCGCCTGTAGAATATATGCGTACTACTGCCAGAATCTCGAGAGAGAGAGAGAGAGAGAGAGGAAATCCTCTCTCTAGAGGCCTCTTTAGAAATTCAGTTTGTATTTTAAAAAGGACTCCCTGGATTTAGTAAAGAGTATTGGAATTGTCAAAGGTTGCTATGATAGTATTCTTGCTAGAACTTTCAATGATTGATGCTGCCTTGGCATGATCACCCTTACCAAAGCCATAACTAAAACCATATACATGGGCATGTGGTGCATACTCATTGTAATCAATTCTTCCACCTCCAGTAACAGTAACATCATATCCCTTGCGTTGTAATTCCTCAACGAGACCTTGTGCTACATTGGCATGATAGGGACCACCACATTCTTCCGGTGAAGCACTTTTTACAAACCATTCAATTTCGGCTGTATCATTTGATGATGAATACTTTGTCGCCTTAACAAGAACATATTTGTGAACACCTGGTGTAAGCAGGATATTGGGTGGAAGAGGAGAGTAAGACTTGCTATCATGATCCCGCACCACTGATGACGTTGCTGCATTCTTCAACTCGCGGACTAACATTTCATCCGATGCATCAGTGGGTACGGAATTTGTTTCCACCAAAGGGGAGGAAGAGCTCATTTGCTGCTGGTAGTTGACAAGATCTGGAGTCCACCAGGCATCCTCTAAACGAAATACATTCCATCGGTCTGAAATACGACCAACCTCAGTCCCATCGTCTTTCAAAACAATATTTGGATCCAGAAATTCAAGCTGTGAACATTGAAGAGCAAGTTTGTCAAATCTCGCATATCCATATGGAGGTCGTGCTTTTGTCGATACCTCACCATCGCCATCATCATCAAATGATGTATTCGGAGGCATGAAGGTATTACCAGGAATGGCACCTCCATATTGGGCATCTCCAACTAAAGGGAAACCCTCCGTAGATAGTTGACCACGTATTTGATGTGTCCTTCCAGTCAATAATTCGATTTCTAATTCAACCACAGCTTTGCATCCCGGAGGAACAGCCTCTGGATCAGACCACAACGAGTTGGCAAGGTTTTTGCTGGCATTGCTCCCAACTAATGGATACAGATCACCAACCTTTTTAATACGCAACAAACTTTCTGCCCACGATTCATTGCCCGGAACACGTGCGAAATTTTTAGGTGCGCGAATACTGGGCTCTAGGTAATGCCGAATGACTGTTTGATCAGCTGCATACTGTTTCAAGGATTCCAAGGCTCCCAAAACTGACCATGGTGACGATGGATCAGTGATTTCATTATTGTTCACAGCATCATGTTGTGGTTCGTTCAGGCAAACAAGGCATCTATATTCTTTATGAATCCCTCCTTGACGAGCAGTATCATCATTGTTATTACCATCATTTTGTTTTGACGACACAACAAGCTGTTTATCTGTTTTATGACGTAATATTTTGGCATAATAGGATGCAAACACTTTTCGTGTAGCAACCACTAGCAAACCTGACGTATTTTGGTCAAGACGCTGTGGTGTGGACACATACACATCGTCCTCTTTGTCTTTCTGTGACTTTTTTGTTGGTGTGTTCACATTCACGTTAATATCAGCATCCGTCTGCCTCCTCTTCTTTGCCATTACCAACGATGTTCGAAGACAATCCGCAACATTTTCTAAAGCATTGTCTACTGTGCAATGCACAGGAACACCAGCAGGTTTGTTAATGACAATATACCCCTTCTCTGCATCTGATGCAACAATTACAGATGGCTTGTTGGTACTAGCTGTCCCATCATTTTTTATTGAACCATCATCATCGCCATCCCAGGAAAAGTCATACACAGCAGGAAATCTACGTGGTGTATGATGAACACGTAAATAATCACCTTCATCCAATATCCGTGTGGCATCTTGCACAGTCAAACGCTTCGGTTTCCCTCCCAAGGATGGGTCACGAGGTGCACCTGCAGGTAAGAACCAAACTGATCCCAATGTTAATAATTGCAATGGTGTCAAATTAAGATTATCACGACCCACTAATACAACTGTGTCTTCATCATCGACGGTAGCAGAGACAGATGTTATTTCATTTTCTGGAGGCATTGCATTTGTATCATTTTTATCCATCAATGATGATCTCATTACAGTACCAATAGCTTGTGCTGTTGTAAAGTTGTTATCAGGTCCCGCAATAAAGTGTGTTACGAAATCGGATGACGAATGCGACGCTCCCTTGTACGAGGTCGGAGTTTCCTTTATGTTGTTATCCCTACTATTATTTTTTGAATCATCGCCACTAGCAGCAAGAGTTGTTGTAGATTTTGACGAAGCGAAGCGTGCAATGTTGGTATAAGAGTGTTTGAAACTGCAGTAATGGAAGGGTTTAATCCTAGTGTTGATGGAAAATGCGGTTCTTGTACGAAATCCCATACACATCAGCATCTTGGTACTATCTACACAGTAAATGAGCAACACAACTTGTAATAATCTTTTACTTTGCCTGATTGTTGTAGAAGAGTACATGGCAGAATGATTCCTCAAAACTAAAAATATCAAACCTAAAGCTATCACTGGTACACGGTTCGTAGCTCCTTCTTTCACCACTTGTTTTGCTGCTATGTATTTCGGTTACAATGAAGCTATTCTTACGATTCACAAATACCAAAGTCAATTTTCTATCGTCATCTATTCATTTAGACTTTCACCTTATCTACTTATTTGCTCCCTTTTGCTTGATCCCATTAGCATCGGCAGTCGAATGCGGCTCAGGATTTTCTTCACAGAGAGATTTTGAGACTGTGTGGTTCTAAAGAAACAAAGAAAGAAATGAGTGATGTGTGATGTGTACCTACGCAAAATGTGGACATCATGATAGAGATAAGGATAAAGGGCAAACATCACTCCTTGTAAGTTCATTGATATGTACGTGATTCTACGTACCAGGGACTACTTTTCAAGTATTATGTGCCCACTCCCGTACGGTAATCCTCTCTCTAGAGAGGGCCTCTCTAAGTCTCGCTCGCTCTACTAGCTCTAGAGAGAGGACTACCTGGTACCGTAGACTGGCCAGAGTAGAGAGAGAGGAGTTGGTATTTCAAAACACTGTCTGAAATCTCGAAATCTTGAAATCTCAATCAACCAGTCTCGAACTCTTGTTTTTCAGAGTCTGGAGAAAATACTGACGAAGATGGACAACGATGCGTTTCGAGCATTAGTTCAGGAACGTTCTCGAGCCAAAAGCAGCAAGGAGATTGCTCGGGAGGCTGTTGAAGAAGAATTTGAACAGCGTAAACGTAAACGAGCTGGTGGTAGTCGAAATAGAAGGGGTGGAGGATCAGAAGGCTATTCTTCGGAAAGTGATGGTGGCGGTCGTAGCGATTATGATGATTCCGATGATGATGGAGACAAGAAGAAAAAATCAAATGATGATGACAATGATGATTCTTTAAATCAGCCATTCAAAAAACAGCAAAAAATTAAAAAATATAGAGATCGTGCCAAAGAGCGAAGAGAGGGTACCAATTCAGATTATAAAGCAGCTCAAGCACTTCTTGCTGGTATCTCATCCTCAGCAGCAACAGCAGGACCACCTATCGCCACCTCTACAACTTCATCAGTTCCTGGTCATCTAACAACAGAAAATGAAAATGATGGAAATACAATGGACGAGGCAACTCTTTCCAAATATTTGGGAGGTGATGAAGCCCATACACATTTAGTCAAGGGGTTGGATGTAGCACTTGCACGTCGTATCAAACATGAAATTCAACAAGGTGGTGGTGATCATAGATCACCATCGTCTACTATAGACCTTGATAAATTACACACTACCGCATTGCGGCAAAAACATAGGAGGCAGCAACATGAACAAAGTGTTCACCTTTCGGAAACAGCAGAAGATGCACTTCAATTTATCCAATTATCTGATTCTAAATCAATGGCAACTGAATTGGGACAAGCCATGTTAATTTATTTGCAACGAACTCGATTACCTAGAAAGAAGACAGCAACAATAGACAGAGAAAGAGAGATTGCACGTCTAGAAGAAGGAGAAGTATCTACTACTGCAGCTGGCTTAGCAATACAACGATCTAATCTTGTCTTTTCTACTCAACCACACCCTTCAGACGTTACGACAGCATGGGAAACACCACGTGAAATGACACTGGGAAACAATCAGAAGGCTCGTCGTCCAACTGCTACAACTTCTCATGCAGATAAGGAGAGTCGAAAACCTGCAACTTATCTAGATCGGTTTTTGATCAAACGAATACAAAATGCATTATTAGAACATCATAACGATGTCGATTCGCACGAGGAAAATCGTGCTCATGGCAACAAAAAGAAGAAACACCCCCCAAAAGTTAGTGCAGCTAAACCATCAAGAGATAAAAGCAAAAATTCTTTTTCCGGTTATAATATCAATAATCGTAGTGATAAAGAAACACCATCATCCAGCGATGAAGAAGACATCTTTGCCAACGCAGGTGACTATACAGGACCATCAGGCCAGTCGTTGTCTCGGAAAAACGAAAACAAAGAACAGGAAGAAGAAACAAATAATAAAACATTTGCAAGCTCAACAAAGAAGACTTCGATTTTCTCTGGTCTCCTGGTTCCTTCGACAACTGCTTTTTCTTCCAAAATATCAAATGCCCGCAATAGTGCTGCGTCAAACCTCGACAAGAAGGGAGCTTCATTACCATCTTCGAAAACACCCTCAGTTGTAGATCGAGATGTACTGGGAGCTCGTCCATCCAATGGAGACAAACGGGGCAAGCACAAAACAACGGTACAGGGTGTTTCCGTGGCATATCAGGGTGGGTACGGTGAAGAAATGGATGTTGATTTTGATGGAAGATTTGCTGACGACGACAAGGAGGAAGAAAGCAAAAAGAAGGGTGGACAAGACGAACTGACCATTGGATTAAAAGAATATGGACGACGAGGTGGTGGAGGACATCAACATGGTAATCCTGATGACTTTTAATTCTATTGTACAAATGTCAACAACGTACCACGTGAATTTTTAAAATATATACGAGATAATACAATAGACATGAACTAGACCTTGCTGACAAGATCACACAGGCTGTGATTCTCTCTATATATAGTTTTTATTATCTGGGACGATTTAGGATTGGTTCACTTATTCTAGTTTGATCATTCCAAAGATAGGAAGTCAATTTGACAAATTTAAAAGAATGTCACAACATGACTCACACAGGGACCAGCCCAACACCCAACAGACTGTTAATTTTTTACTCCTGCGCTTCGTCCCCTTTCCTGTCTGCATGTCCGCAGAACGTCCTAATCTCCCAAATCATTATGGAAAGAGTTACAGAAGGTTACTACCGCCTGTCCTTTTGTCATATCATACACCCACAACCCATCACAACCAACACAAGGTTTTTCTTCAGTTCAAAACAAATTCGAATAAAGATAATAGCTTTGTCGACAATGATCTCTAGCAACTAGTTTGATAGAGTGATCATAGCAACCTTCCTTCGATCGACTTTACATAGGCAAGGGTGATATATGGCATAGTGGCTTGCTCATTCTGAAAAATAAAAAAGATGGGGAAGAAAAAGAAAGCAAGCAAAAAGAGCACGACTGGAGGAATCAGAAATCACGATTCATTTGATGGTGAGGTTGCAGATGTGCTTGCATCTATTCTGGAGAGGACGGATAGCAAACGACCAGCAGATGTACTGGTTGAAAATCGATTGGATTTGTGCTCTTCATTGAAGAATTTTGTCGCTATTCTTGAAAAAAGAGCGAAGATAACGATAACAAAAAATGACCACATTAAGGAAGATTTCTGGCTACTACAAGTTGAAAGGATGGCAAGGAAAGTTCGCACCAATTGCGATAAGTTGATGATTTCCCTCCCCAGAGAAAGGGAGGAAGTATATCTGCTAAATCAAAGACTGGAAAACATCAGTAAAAATTACACTGGACCAAAGGTTGAAAAGTCTACTGGAGTCTATGCTATGCAAGTTACCATTCTCGGACGTTCTCTTCTTTCGAAATATCTAGGTCAACTACAAATGGAGGAGTGTATTGTGGAAGAAGCGTTGTCCTTTTTGCTGCACATGTATGGTAATACTGACAACGATTTATCTTCACTCTCTCCAAATGGGAGGACGCAAAGCGACATAGTACTTCTTCGAAAATGGGTACATGGCATCGAAGAACAAATAGGTTTGGATCCAATGCAATGGAACAACCTAGCTTCGATTTTCATGCAGATGCAGATTAAACAAGATGAAAAGTTGGAAAGTATCAAAGCAGGCAATAAAGATGTTCCTAATATTACCAATGATTTAGAACCAGCCACCAACGAGATGATCAAGGTTGAGTGCCCTGCAGAGTGTGCATTCATGATATCACCTACAAGCGTAGCGAATGAAGACGGCATGTTCAAAAATGCAAAATCTGCAGGAAAAATAGTTGAAATATTTTTACAAGGCATTGATCAACGGAGAGATACATCGGTAGCTCACTTTGTACTATTGGTGGGTGATTCCGGAAATGGAAAAACTTACATATGCGATGAAGTCGAGAAAAGGGTAACAGATTTCAATGCATCCATTGGGAAAAACTGCTGTAGAATAACACGGCCTTCTTTGCCAACGGAACTAACAAGTAAGACATTGGGTGAAACGGAGGACATCATTCTTTCCATGCTTATGGGATGTGCAAGGAATGCCTCCAAGTGTATCTTGATACTAGATGATGTTCAACATCTGTTGGGGAACACGTATGAAGCTATTTCAAAAGACATAAACGCAGACATTATCGATTCACATACAATGCTACGATCAAGATCGGCGTTTCTCTCTGCAATTGATTATGTCAAGAATTCTAGTGCTATAAGTGCTTCTCCTAATTTTCAATTGCTTGTCATTTGTACTGCACGAAACCTTGGTGACGAAACAATCCATCGATTTGATACGGTATTCCACCTTCAAAATCCTGACGACAACGCTAGAAAGTCCATTATCACTTCATCTTTCAGATTGGGGGAGGATTTGTTCTTGACCAATAAAGAGATTAAAGTACTCTTAAATGAAGTAATTAGTGCCTCTCTAGGAAAATCGCACGCTGAGTTGGCACAGTGTTGTCGTGAAACATTGGGTGTAGTTACAATTGTTAAAACGTTGCCTGCTAACGAAAGCGAGAGGTTAAATATGCTTATTTCAGATAAAATTGATCTGCTTCACGAAATGAAACGATCTCTTTCATCGAATTCCCCAGAAAGTGTCCGAACTGGTTCTCTAGACGATTTTGTGGATATGAGAGTACTGACTGCTCGGGAGCTTCTTACAAAAGCTCCACCACCCTTAGAGTTGCCCTTATTCGGCAAGAACGCACATCAAGCTTGGAACCAAATGGAAAGTTTGATTATTTCACCTCTTTGTCGGGCAAAAGCTCTAGATGATATTCTCTTCAAGGATACTAGTTGCGTTGCTGAAGTGGGCGGCAGTCGAATGATATGCGGTGGAGTGCTGCTTACAGGTATTCCAGGCAGTGGGAAAAGTGCGTTAGCCTATCATTGTGCCAAAGTTGCTGTTAGTATTCTACCATCGCTATCATTCCTAGATGTTAGTTGCACATCTTTAGTTCACAAAGAAGTTGGTGGATCGGAAAGGGCGCTACAAAGATTATTTTCCGCAGCGCGAGCTGCTGCTCCTTGTATTTTGCTAATGGATGGAATCGAAAATATTGCCGGCGTTCGAGGGCACGACACAACAACCGAGGGAACTATGGATCGGGTGCTATCTACCTTGTTGACGGAGCTTGATGGTGTTGACAACGGGGCCTCCCGGGTCGGCACAAGCAGTGGAAATCGCGTGGCTGTGATTGGTATTACGCACAATCCCGCACTGATCGATCCTGCTCTTAGGCGTCCAGGTAGACTTGAAAAATCGGTTCTTCTGAAAAGCCCAGACTATCATGCTCGACAGCTAATCACTTTACGAGAAATTGAAAGGCGACGAATTATATTTTCCACTAACGCGGCTATAGATAATTTTCCGACGAATAATGATGAATTGTCCTCATTTCTTGCCAAGGAAACGTCAGGAATGTCAGCAGCTGAAGTCGTTGCGGTATGCAATGAAGCATGCATCGTGAGTTCTAGACGATACGTTGATGCCAACGAGCAGCAGGTGTCCAGTCTTACAGCACCTTGTATGGAGGTTGATGATTTCATTGCTGCCCTTCGGTTCCGAAAAGGTGGGAAATAGATATAAAAATTCCTCCACGTTAGGCTATATACTGTATTTGTAGTAATAGAAGTTAATAAATTGCAATTCATTCATGTTCGATGTTCGATACAATATTGTCAATATGAGTAGGGTCAATAGAAGCTTTTAAATTACAATTCATTCATGTTCGAAGATCGATGTTCGATGAAATATTGTCCATATGAGCAGGGTAAGGAGCTACACGGGTCTAGCTTTCTCCGATTAGCTTGTGCACCTCATCCTTGATCCATTAGCTAAGTGTTGTTGATATAGCAAGATCCTGGCCCAGTAAGAGTCTGTGAGCATGGTGTAGCAATTAGAGAAATGCTTATCAAATTTGCGATGCTGGTAGCTAAGGATTGGGATCAGAAGGGGGAAGTGAGGCGGAAGGATCAGTGTCGACGCTCTCCTCATAATTTGCATGAAGCTGTGGTTCAGCGGGTTGTATCATATTTGTTTGATGATCGTATACCCCATGGTTGTAGTGATGGACATCAACCGATGTTGATGAATCATGGAATGTCTCTTGGCGCAGAATAGAGTTTGAATGCAGATTTGTCGGAACACCCATTGTAGAGCTTTCCTCTTCAAACGGATTTGTTCTATAGGCGATGGCCGGAAATGAATCTGGACAGAGATCACTTTGGGCTCTTTGCGCATCACCTTGGGCTCTTTGCGCCCCACTGTGTGAGTATTCCACCGGTACTTCTTGGTCAGCATGAGGATTTGGCGGTGAAAGCCTACCTGATCTGGATTGTACGATATGTCTGGAAAACGAAAACATCAAACCCATAACATAGCACATGGACTCGCCAAGCGGTGAGCACTTCTCTTGCTCAGTGAGTCTTGGAAATACTATATTTGCTCCATTCAATAACCCTTCCAAATCTTTCTTAGAGACCGGAGGCGACGAAGTTGATTCTTTGTTTTCCACTTGATTTTCTTCCTGCATCGTTGCAAATGTCAAGGATGCAGCCATTTTGCCACAGAGCATTTTGTTACTCGTAGATAGAGGTATGCTCCCCAAAGACGACATCTGAGCTAAGCATTCAGTGTAAGAGTTCATAAATACCTTTTTTGATTTCTCTTTAGCAGCACGATACTTTTGTAGATGGCTCTTCACTCGTTCGCTTGTGATTGCCTCTGACTTTATCTGCATCGCTTCCATAATAACAGACGGCGATGAGTGTTTCACGCCAATATCATAAATGGATGATACAAATGAACGATGAATAGATTCAGACCAGTTTTGGGAATCCACGGGAAGGCAAATACGCTTTGATGTTGAAGTATCGTCAGCATTTGTGTCAGTTTCGTTTGTTACGCTTGCTGTCCGGCTTCGCTTTTGGTTTCTACGAGGCATAGAATCATCATATTGAGAATCCATGCTGCACATTACATTAAATAATAGACTTCAAATTAAAGGTTGTTGAAGTCGACATGTAATGGAGATTGAAAACCCCGCTAGATGCAGTATCCTACATATGCGTTTGATGAGGTCAAATTTGAACGAAGTAATCGAGGAATTTAGAGATGCCTCTTTCTCTTATTGGCGCTTCTTTTGTTTTATCACAAGATTTTCGCTTAGAGAGGGTCTGTTATTACGAAGACTAGGAGTAGGACTAATAGATATTAATTACCGTTAACTTGCGTCTACGGTGGTCCAATCATTATCTGTAAAATATGGTAAATTCAATGCAAACTAGTCTACGTGGTCGGGTTTGGCTTATTTAGTCCTATTGCATTTACGTGCCTCTCTACTTTCGCTAGGGTGTCGTTAGGTTCTATACAACACATCATAGTTTCTTTACAAAGATTCTCGGTGAAATCACAAAACCATTTTTTTATATTATCCACGTGTGCAGTTCCTAGGATTTATATACAGTCAGTGTGTGATGTACTAATTTCTTTATTGTAAATAGTGTTCTTATAGCCTTCGGCTCAAGGATGACACAATCATAGACACAAGGATTGACACAAATCTGCACTTATGAATCGAATTAATGAATCTTTGATAGAATCCGATGAATCTTCAACTAAAACGATGACGATAATGTGGGAATGCGAAGGGGCGTGAGAATTGTGACAGCTGCATCCTTCATTATACAATCAGTACTATCAGACTTCATCCTTACAACAATATGAAATAACATCGTACAAAATTTCCATAATACATTTTTGTAGGTTTTCTGCCGGAAGCCCACCTCATTCATTCTGAGTGTTGTTCTACGTATGTACAAGTACCAGGTACTGGTACATGGTATTTTTCTAATCAAAGCGGCAGGAGGTACCAGGTAGTCCTCCAGTAGGGTTCTAGTAGAGGGACTGTACCTGGTGCACCTGTACCCCAGGTACATTCTGTTAGCTTTACACAGATATCTGGTACCAGCTACCTTGTACCTGTACCAGGTAAGCCACCAACGTAGGTCATTCCAGTACCTTTACCAGAGACCTACGTACCAGGTGCAACTACCGCGGAGTAGGACCCTCTAGCTAGAGGACTACCAGGTACCAGTTAGGAACTACCAGGTACGTACCAGGTAACGGTACAGGTACGCTCTCACAATATAACATGGCTCGCCTTTTACGCAGGCACAGCTGTGCATAATCCCTACTATCGGAGATAGCCAGCTTTGTTGGTACTTCGTCATCGCGCGGTTTAATTTCCCTTTTTCCTGCCAGGGGGCGGAATAACTTTAATTTAACTTTTGTTCACAAAACCTCATGTTGTAGTTCTGCTATCTGTGAGTGCTATGTTCTCTTGCTATCAACTGTTCTCACCTTAATCTAAGCTCCACTTCGAGCATATATTACGATTTCTTCACTCACAGGGAATTGCCGTTAAAAGGTTACTACTAATAAGTTTATTGGCTACAGTACAGTACAAATACTTTGCGGCTGTTCACTGTTGCAGAGTCAGCAGTGGGTGGGCCACAAAGCTTATAGAATTCGTGTTTGAAACGATTAAAGGGGGGGGTGTTTTTTTTTGTTTTTGTGTTTGTATTGTACTGTGGTTCAATACCTTTTCTTCGGAGCAGTTCTCTTGCTTCAATGAAAGAAGTGAGGAGTGAGGAGTCATTGGTTGTTTGCTACAGTTGAGAGTTGCAGCTCTCCCTGCTGTTCGACATGCAGAATGATGCGCATATTTCAGAATTTTTACAGCTTCTCTGGTTGAT